>VZTT01043401.1:6083-21699 GCA_013400855.1 Buphagus erythrorhynchus | reverse complement strand
CTGTATGGAGTGAGAAGTTCTGGTAATGTTCTGCTTGGCAGCAGGTATCTCACCTCTGGTTCTCTAGCACGTGGTGTCTAGTTTTGGGCACCACATGGGAAAATTGATAGAGTTTAAAAATAGTTCTCCAGTGTCTGTAGGGATCTTTCTTGTTCCCATCAAACTAAGAGGGGTCACTCACTTAACTTCAGGCAGAGTGTGTCTAGCCAAAAAAAGAAGCAAAAAATATGAAGTTTGTCTTTTCAGTTTCTTCTTCATCCTGTGAAATGAGAACCTCATACTCACTAAAAGGAAAACAAGCCAGTGTGCAAATAAAAATGCCCNAATAAAAATGCCCATCCCTTCCTAAGATTCACATGCCAGAGGGTCCTGAGAGTTCTGTTTCTCAGAGCTGTATAAGGCTTGGCAGCTTTTAGTCTCATACACTGAAACTTATTGCAATATGAAGTCATCCAAAGAGGCAGCATGTTTGCACCTCAAGAGATTTTATAATCTGTAAAATATGAAGAAAATATTTAGCAATTCAAAGGAATAAAAGAGCTGCCAATCAGTTGCTGTGTAAGCTGACCACGAGGATAGTCTCTGGAGAGAATTCCCAGTGCTCTCTCTGCACCTGCATTGCAGTAGTACCTTGATATACAGTTTTTAATTGCTTCCCTCTAAAAATCCCCTTTGCTTCCTACTGGAAGCAGGATTCCAGGTGTACAGGCAATTGATATAATTTGGTATAAGAGGTATTTTAGTATTAGGTAAATATAAATAGTGAAATACCACAAAATGAGTGATACAAATAACCAAATAAAAAAAAAAATTGAAAAACCACACTAATTTAGCATGGCATGTGACCAGTCAGATCTAGACAAGAAAGAGTACAGCTGTACAAAACAGAAGTATCCTTTGTGATGAGAGATGAGCAACGCATCTTGGGGGTGCTACTGATTTTGAGAACAATCATTCTATTTTTGGGCTGTTATGGCCAACTGTGGCATAATATCTCTTAGGGAAGGCTATTACAGAACTACCCATTATTTCAGCTATACTTAAAATTCTATCAGCATTTGCATGATAAATGTATTTCTAAAGGCTAAAGCGAGGCGGTAAATGTTCATTCAGCAACAATGACAGCTGTGATTAGCCATTTTAAAAATATAGAAATAGAAGCAGAAGTTAACAAAAACAAGCTCAGATTCTGGCATTTGTTTACAGGAATTCAGGAGGTGGACAAGCACTGCAGGGATGGGACATGTCACTGGTGTGAGATTGTACAGGACACAGAGCAACAGTTCTGTCTGCCTTGTTTTGCAAGAAAGCTACTGTGTGGTCTTTAAGACCCCAAACCTTTGATTATCCAATTTCTCTGAGCCATTAGAAGGCCCAGATGAAGTGCCATGAGTGATAATTTTGGACCAAGTCAAGGTTTGAGTAACTAAAAATGCCACAAAGAGCCTGATTTCTGTGAGGCTGAAAGACTAATGCCATAACCTTTCCCACTGTGTCTTTACACTGTCTTGTTGATTTTTTCCAAGACTTTGCTTGGCACAGATGACCCAGTATCAACTGGTCTCAGAGGATGTCTGTGTCTGTTCTTCCCATGGGAAGAGTGCAGTTGGCACCACGACTTTGCCAAAGCCTCACTTGTGTAATGAACTCATTACCTGGGAATTTTCCAGCAAATGGGTCACCAGTGCTACATCAGGGCAGAAAACTAGAGGAAGTTACATGGTTGAGTACAGCTGCCCTTGCTTACAGCTGATACCTGCTTCTACATATATAAGGTTTCATGCAGCTTGCTGGTTTTGCCATCCACTTCATGTTCTTGTCTGTGGAGTGGAGAAGGACAATTCTCATCTCTCTGGAGAGAACAGAGTAGGTTCAGGTTTCACCTTTGGTGGAAGTGTCCATGTAGGTTCAGGCTTCACCTTTGGTAGGCTTGCAGTGTGATAGTCAAGATGTGCCAACAATGTGAGAGATCAGCCCCTTTCCAGAAACATTGTCCGATCTTTCTTGGCATGGTCCTCATAATGCAGCAGGCACCACTTCTGCCTGAAACACGCCAGTCTGCAGTCTTTGCATTGGGACAGCCAGTCCTCCCTTTCCTCCTTTTGCCAGCAGGCTCCAGCTCACACACACGGCTCAACTATTTATCTTCAGGCCATCACCACCTGAAAATTTCCTGAGAGCCTCTGACTGGACTGTACACATTTGCCAGTAGGTGTGGAGGAGGGCTTGTTCTAGGCACCCAGCCCAGATTGCACAGGAGAGAGTTCTTCCTTGCTCCTGCTGGACAACAGGCAGGATTAAGACATTGGGGGATCTGGGTTTTGGGTCATGTTTGGGAGAGGGAGGATAGGTTGAGGTAACTTCAGGTAATTTTAAAGGGGGCACCTCTGTGGTTATGGTCACATGAAGGCAAGCACAAGCAGGCCTCTGAGAAATAGGTCTTTGTCATGAACTGGGCTTAGGACCTTACAAGTTTTTTGGTTCAGAGGAAGAACAGATTGTTCAGACTGCCCAGAAAGAAATGCACCTGCTCAGCTACTGCCTGTGTGAGTCTGACCCACCTCTGGTCAGGATGGTCAGTGAGGAGTGACAGCCTTGTCCCTTGCTTTCTTCACAGAGTCATCAGGCAGAGTGTCTCGGTGTGATGGGTTTTCCTGTGCCCCACTGCCTCTCCAGCAGAAGTCCAGGCTGCAGAGGGCACACCAACCGTGTGACATCCCAGACCTTCTGGCTCCAGTAGACCTGTATGATGCCACCAGGCCATAAGAAAGCTTACCAAGAGTGTAGATGACCAAGAACAGCTGCAGCAGGATCGTGTAGGGTGGAGGCCTGGTGCAGCTGTGAGCCCATAAGGTGGAAGAAGTCCATGGGGCGTGAGGAGTTCCTGGCACTTCTCACATCAGATACGAGAGTCTGACTGCCAGTTTCCTGGAAAATGCCATAATCACCTGTCAAGTGGAGACACCCAGGCATCTTACTCCACTTCCAGGCAGAGAAAGTGTTTACAGTACTGGTCTGCTGGCTCACTTTTTGAGCCCCTGTATTCTCAAGTCTAGGAATTCCATAGCTGGGTCAATGAGTGATGCAGCTTTGGAGGGCACACCTGCAAACTCAATCGATGCCAATAGTGTACTGTCCATAGCCTTTGATGGGACTTACGCTCACAGTATTCTTTGTTTTTTAAAATGTTATTGGTGTTGGCTTTGACTTTGACATTTGGAGATGCCCTGTCACAGACTAGTAACTCTAAATAAAACTGGATAAATTGCTCTAATGAGGAAGGGGACAGACTGGGCCATAATAATAGGGCAGAAAACACTAGAAATCTTAATATTTTTGGTACATTTCAACAGACATATGCTGGTACTGTAGATACTTTTTTATCAGGTTGCCCTTAAGATCACAGAATATTTTAGTTCTATTTTTCTCTGTCGTCTCATTCAGAGGGATAAAACCCCAAGAGTGCTCCTTGGTGCATATAATTTCTCTGAACTTCAAGCCTCACTCACTAAGGATGGCCAGTTTCAAAGCCTTGTGTGGCAAGACTGTGCCTGATCTCATTTGGTCCTAGTAAACAAGGGTGGCCTGTATGAAAATATGTATGGGACAGTTCGACTGCTGGGCTGTGAGTGTGCTGGCTGCAGCAAGAACAGCTGCCTCATTTTGAAATGTCTTCTCTATTTGCTCACTGGTGTCCCATTGTGGTAGGTAATCCAGAGTTAAATACTGGTTGGTTTTCAGGTCTGCTGCTTGCCAGCAGCACTTCTGTATATGGTTAATACAGTTGCCTTGCACTTGTCAAACCGGAAAACAAATGTGTTAACAATTAAAGCTTATTTTGCACTGTACAGTATGTGACTGTTCTCTGTACTCAGTGTCCTTTGGGAAAATTCTGAGCTTTATGACTGCCTCAGCCTCCTGTGGAGTTTAATTGCCACTTGTCCTAGGGTCGGGGGGCAGTTTTGGGATGAACTTTTAGTTTCTTACAGAGGGAAATGGGGAATTTGGCATGGTCTGAGGGGACCTGATCCTGCAGCAAAACTGCTGTACCGAGGAAAGAATGAATGTTGGCAGATGCATGACTAGTATTTTCTGGGCAAACCTGGGACATTTGCTGCTCTTCCTTATGTTGACTGCTGAGTAACCCTGTAGTTTCCCACAACCCTTGTGATGGATCAAGCTTCCCTAAATTGTGTCTACAGAGCTCAGACAATTTTCCTCCATTAAAAATGTTTTTTGGGTGAGTTTAGGGAAGTTTGACATCATCTAACTCTTAACAAAGCTCCTGTCCATTTTCATGGCAGAGGAAGAAGGATCTGTTGTCTCCTAGCCTTCCCCAGTGATAGTCAGTGATAGTCTGTGTCTGTTGTATCATAAAGAAAAATGTGAAAAAAAACAGGGGAAGAACTTTTTAAACGATCAGAACAGGAATTTGAGAAACAGGTGAGCCTGAAGTTGCAAAATCAAGCTGATGCAACATGCTGGCATAGGGGGATATTGGTAGTGCATGGGAGTCTTTGCATATCGCCCTTGGTTGCAGTTGCTGTGTTACTAGGGCTGTGTTCAGGGTTGCTGCTGGGCAAGGGCTGCAGTATCTCATCCTCAGACAGCTCCAGCAGGATTTTTAAGGGCTCCCCATTGTCTTTGCACATATTTGCATCAATACCATCTCGCTGGCAATGCCATGCAGAAGAAGCTAGTGACTGAAACTCCTGGGCACTGTGGTATTGGAAGGGATCAAACATGCTGCTTATGGCACTAGAGAATGGATGGATAACTAGTGGGAGTTTTTGTTCTTTGGCAGGAGCAGGATACCAGCATGTCCCAAGATGTACATGCTGGAGCTCTGACTGTGTGTGAGGGGTACCTGGTTTCACTGGTGAACTTTGTACATCACCATGGAGATTTCTGAAACCTCCACATGTGGTGGGTTTATATTCCTTGTCATCATAATGATCATATATTTCCTCCTGTAGTGTTGAAGGGGAAAATATATCACATTTGAACCCTACATCCCTTGGCTTTGCACATCTTCAGTTGGGAATTACAATCAGTACAGCAATGGCCTTGCCAGCCTGACAGATCTGCTGACAGTGTAAGAGTTAAGAAGCCCTTAAAATAAACCCAGTGCCTGCTACTGCAGCGCTGATGATTGCACTTTTCCATTTGCCTGGCCCTCCATGGAGCCTTCAGCTCCCTCCTGCTTTTACTGAACCTTGCAAGTGTTCACCTGTCATAGCAGGGTTGAGCAGCAAGATCAGTGTGAAGGCAGGAGGCTACTGACAAACTGAGCCCTTCTGAGTGGATAATTGATTACCTGTGAAACAGGCAGGGGCAGGGAGAGCTGGGAGGAGCCTGCTGGAGGATCTGGAGATCTGGAAAGTCTCTCCTCGTGGAGGGAGTGCTGAGGCACCAAACACAAGGTCAGTAATTTGGACACTGGTGGGCAGTGGTAACTCACAGCTCTCCCCTGAGTCCTGGGGAGGTTGCACCTACCAGTGCAGTGCAGGTCCAGGCAGTTGGTTCCTGGTGCTTTATTGGATTCTTCAGTATTTCAGGTTTAGTAAAGGTGGTAGAAATTTTTGAGAATTAGGTAGGTAGTAGATTTTGTTACCTTTTCTGTGTCAGATTAGGCAAAGTGAGAGTTTACAGTCGCAAATCTTTTAAGTTTTGAGAATAAGAGGTGCAGAGAGCCTAAGAGCTTCATCTGTGATGGAGGGAGGTGTCAGCTTAATGTTCTTAAGGTGTTCACTTAGACCCAATTCTTCCAGTTTCTGGTTAAATGGCTTAAACATTACTTTATGTTGAATATTTAATACTCGCTTATGAGTTAAAGATGGATAATGGCCAAGTCTTTTGTTCCTTTGAAAGAATGTGGCTCTCTCTTTTCAGCTGGACTGAAGATGGTATTTTTGTGGCATAGTAGGTGACATTAGAGCAGCCTAACAAACTACACACCTATGGGGATGTCAGCAGTTATTGCCAGAATACATATTAGTGCAGAGACTTCTGGATGCTCTTTTGGTTTCCCTGTGGTAAGATGCCTGTGAGATGTCAGGAAGCTGTGCAGTCAAATTAGATTTCTATGGCTTGTTCATATGGATTTATTAAACTGCCTGTTTGTAGTGAGTGGGTAGTAGGACATCTGTACTTAACAAAGGGAATTTGAGGACAGACTGAATAACTGTTGAGTATTTGTATAGAGTCTTCCTTATGAATGTCTTCTGAAATGTAAGACTGTCCAAATACTTGGAATTTATCAATTATTATTAAAATGTACTTACAGAAAACATTGGTAGTGGGGCAACTCTGACATCTTTTGATCTAATACTAGAGCCACACTAAAAGATTCTAGTTTTTATAAGAAGAAAAGGGAAAAAATCTGGCCAAATCTGTACAAGATAATTACCATGAGAACAAAATAAAAATTCTTGGGCCTAAATACAGGGATAGCAATATTTTACAATGCTAATGACTGTTCTTTATGGCTGATTTTTCAAATCAAAATCTAGACTCAGTCCTGGACACTGGTACATGTAAACCAAAATCTAACTTTTAGATTAAAATTTCTACAATCCCATTATGCTAAGTAATACAGTAGTGTGGGTTTACTGTATTTCCCTTGTAAGTGCCTTTTCAAAAGTACCTAAATAAAGTTCAGATAATTTGCTACAATAGTTCTGATAATTTTCGGGGTAAATATTCTCTGTCTGGAAATTTCCATACAAGGTAGTTTAGCTGCAACCACATGGAATTAGGTAGCAAGAAGTTCATATGTGTAGTTTGTAGAAGTTTGTGAACTATAATACCATCTTAATCAGAATCTATAAATAAGAATGCTTCAAAGTGAGAATTTTTTCCCTTCTTTAAGTGCCCCAACTAAACCCACTTTAGGCAGCCTCACGGCACAGCATGAAATGGGATCTGCCTCAGGTATTGAGTTATATTTGCTTTTAAAACACATCCGTGAAGAGCACTATAGAAGATCGTTTGTGCTAAAAAGGAAAAGCTGTCCAAAGTGAAGGCTCTGTGGGAGATCCTTCCTAGGGTGCACTCAGACACAAAACTTCCATCTCACTGCTCAGTGACCCTGATGCTATCAGGTGCTGAGTGCCTTCAGGTTCCTTTGCTGTCAGTGGGAAAAGACCTACACACCTCAAGATCAGGCCCTTGGCCTTCAGTATTTGCACACTCATGCTGCACTGTGTGCAGTGGGATGGATGTTCAGTGCTGGCACCAAAGGCTGGCACTGCAGGTGTCCTGGAAATACTCGTGATGGAAGCTGAAGGAGCATTTGCTTTGCTTACAGGGTAAGAAGAACTTTAAAGCTTCTCTGGTATTTCTTTTGAGATTTCATGCTAATGTTTATGGCTTTCTGCTTCTTTCTGTTCTTAACATTTTCTAGCTTGCAGCTGAGTTACTAGTTACAGCTAGTCATCTCTTGGAGCCTGGAGACACCTCCCTGCATCTCTTCTTCTCTCAGAAGGATTTCACAGCCTTTATACCCTCCAGCACTGTGACCCCCCAGCTCCCTGCAGTGCCCAGAGCCTGCAGGTCTCATGCAGGCTGCTCTGACCATCAGACCCTCCATGGGCACAGCCTCCACAGCTTGCCCAGGCTACCAGTGCCCAGAAATGGCTAGAGGTGTTATCACTGTATGTAGTCAATGCTCTTGGCACTGATCTGCTGGAGATTTCTCTGCTAATGTATTTTCTTCTTCTGGATGATCAGTAAGTGTGGCAATTCCTATTACTAATTCAGTGACTTTAAACAAATCCTAGGAAACTACTGAGGCTTTTCTCAAGGGAGAGTGTACTGAAAAAGATAAATGGCATAGTTTTTTTCCCCTTTGGTATTTTCTTTGCAGAGTATACCTGTGCATTTACATTATCATAGAGCCTGCACTACATGTATTTTTGTTAAACTTGGAGTTGCCTTTTTTTTTTTTCCAACACATCACAAATTGTGTTACTGGAAACAAGATGTACGTCTGAACTGTAACTTCCATGATTGTAGTTTTATTGGCTAAATGTGCACCTCTATATGAAATGTTTTCATGTGTCTTGAACTCAAACAAGACTGTTACTTGCATTGATGCATGGGTTTCATGGTCTTTCAGAATTAAATGCAAAAGACAGCCTTTCAGGAAGCCTTAATGCCTTTCCGTATGGAAGCACTGCCTTGTTGTGCACATAGTCTTTGATTCTTTTCAGTTCTGAAATTTCTTACCTTATAATCTATGTTCCTCTATTCTTTTTCTTTTATTTTTAATTACTTGTCTTTTTTTTAATAGAGAAGTGAAATTTAGCTTTATGGAACTTGATGTATTTATAATGCTGGAACTTTTCTTGTTCAGTGGAAGAAGTTGCAAATATAATTATTCTGTAACAGGAGAACAGGTTGCTATATTAAATTGAAAAGATCTGTTGTAAGGCCTGTGTCTGTGCATAGAATAATAATATAGAATTATAGATTTGTATAGTATAAGAAATACAGAACATGAAACAAAATAATACTATCAGAAATACTTTTTTTGTGTGTGTGTGCTGGCTGTGATTAGTTTCTCTTGTCTAGAAATTAAACTAGAATGTATAAACTTAAATGGAGTTTTCTGAACTGGAAGGTTAAATTGAAAAACTCGTCTCAGGTTTACTGAATGTTAATTTGACTGAGATTACCTTTTCTCTCTGTCAGGGATTTTGATTTCCTCAACCTTAAAGAACTGTCTGGTATTCAGATGCTAGGACTCAAAGTAAAATCCAGGGCACTAAAATCCTTGGAGGCTGAAAACCCACCAACCCAGACAGCAATCCAGCAAATTTATTTTCCAGGATTGCATAACCTAGAAAACATTTCCTTTCCTTACCTGAAAGCTTCCAGGATTCCTGTTATGAGGAGATAAGCACTTACCTCCTGCCTAGACTTTATTTGCAATTGGATTTAAGGAGGGAATAATTTAGACCTCAGCTGGGTCTCCTGAGAAGCCCCAGAAAGTCTAGAATTTAAATGACTGTTTCAGGCTGAATTCCTGTCCATCTTTCCATGCTCTCTAAACAGTATCCACAGTGCTCAGCTCCCGTGAAGTGTAAGGGTGAGGGCTGTATGAAGGCTGATGCCACGATAAATTAGCATTTCCTTAGTATGTCTCTAAAAATAGCTCTTGCTGGAATGATATTAGCCATGAAGGGAATCCCTCACTCTCCAGGCTGCTGTTCATGGAGGAGCTTTCACCAGATGGGAAATGAGGACAGACAGTGTTGTCAGAGTCTGGATGAACGTTTCAGATGTGGGTGCTGATCCTTTGTGTTTGAATTGTCCTGTTGGGAGAGGAGGAAATGTGGAACAGAGACAGTTTTTGTTTTTTTCCTGTTATTCAGCAGTATCCCTTAGAACCTCTGAAAAATCTGAGTGTGTGAACAGCTAGTGGACTCACATTCTGTATTCCCTGTAGCTCCCAACCAGTGTACCACACCATTTGCACGCAGGAGTGATCATGTGATAAAACTTCAAGAAGACCACTGTGCCAAGCTTCTTATCCTTTTTCTTGCTGCTAGTATTGTCATTGATTAATCCCTGTGTACAACATACCAGAATCCACTCATAATTCATCTGAATTTTGTATTTTCTTAGCATTTCATCTCCTTTGCTGTGAGTGTTCAATTGTTGGCCTGACTGTGAGCATTGAACCAAATCCTGAAGGGATGGAAATAGTCTATGGTGCCTCTGCAATTTGAGACCAAGAGTTCTGCTACATCCTTAATTCCATATTAATTCGAGATATCCCATCTACAAATTGGAACATAAAGCCTTTTATATTTGTATTTAACATAAGCAGTGTTGTCAGATACATCTCTCCTACAAAAGATGAAGAGTTTTTTTCATCAGTGTACTTACAAATGTTCTTAATAAAACTGAGTAACTTCAGCTTTAAGTCTGGTGGCACATGTATGTAATGTTAACAAAACCAGCTGGGAACCAGACTCTTACTGTTACTTTAGTAGAAAATTAGAAAAGTTTGATCCAGCTGAGCAATGTTCTCAAAGTGCTGAGTACCCTTATCTTCCAGAAACCTTAATGAAGTTGAAAGCACTGAATTAACTAGATTGACCTGGCATGAATTAATCAAGACATCCCATCAGCTATTTAGCAGAGTAAAGCTGAGCAATGTTTGAGTGGTCAGATCTCATTGTATAAGATAGTGCTCCAGTTCTCAACAGCAAAGTTATGTATCTGGGGTAGTGCATGATGAGTTTGTGCTTGATAGATGAGTAACCTGCAGGATGATGAAATAACTGGTGAAAAAGGCTTTAATTCAACTTGCTTTTAGAAAACTTCAGGGTTTTTTTTTTTATGAGCAACATGCATTATTTAGCTAATTGCTACTTTAGTCCTTTTTATGGACACTAATTATGGCGGCTTGAAAAGTGCATTGGAAAGAAATATATATCCTCTTCATCATTGCCATGTGCATTCTAGCATAAGAAAATGGAGACAAATACACAATTTTAGCTCATACACGATTAGAAAATACTCCATGAATCCTGCAGCTGCTAAAGTTCTGAGTAAATGATCTGTACCCACCAAGTCAAGGAGAGCTGACTCATGCTTATGGAACAAATAGCTGCTACACTTAAAGGGTACAATCAGCCCTATAATATAAATGTGAATTGCATATGCCCACACCTTCAGTCACATCAGTAAAAATCTGCCATTATGTCTCAAATACACTTTATCAGCATTCTGCAGGTACTTGGAAAGAAACTATATTATAGTGGGGTTGAAGCCAGATGATGTAGGAGGGGATCCAGGACATCTTCTGCAGTAGATCTTGGGCCTTGGAACTGCATCCCAGAAGAGGTCCCAAAGCCCTCTTTAGGAACAGGAATTTAGGAACAGGATACACATATTTAATACAATTATGCTACTGTATGTGTTTTACAGTACATACGCATCTTAACGTACAGAGCAGAGGAATAAGAAAATACTTTTTTCCTCTGGTCGAAGTCATATTGCTTTATAATTTTGTTTGTCATTTGTGTACCTGCTTCATCACTGAAAGTACAGGTTAGCATTTGGATGGCACAAGCTTTGCCTTTAGGAACAGAGGCATATGCAAAAGCCTGTGCAGACTCTGTGTCAGAGTGTCTCAGATTCACACCTGCTCCCTGCATATTCCTGCAGCTCTTGTGTTGCTTGGTTTAGGCAGCAGCTCTTGCAGCATTATTCGTGTCTCTGTGTCTAGCCAGGACCTCCCTCCAGCTGGCCAACCTTCCAGGTACATACAGAGCACATGATGTGCTTGGAACATAAAAAATTGCTAATGGTCCCAAGACATCCATGAGTTAACAGACAGGAGCTGCTCTTTGTGACTGCTTCTTTGCAGCTGCACAGGCACAGCCAGGGACTCTGAGAGGAAATGCTTGGGGTTTGGATTGGTTCCCTGAATTTTCCATCAGCTCCTAAGGAGTTAGGACTGTACCTACAAAAGGTAAAGCTATTTGTCTCTTCAGAATATTTGCTGAACCACATAACAGAATAATCTCTGACATATTTCTGTTGAATTGTGGTTTTTACGGGCAAAGACATTATAAATTCTTATTAAAAGAAGAATCATGTAAAAATGGAGATTACATTGGAGATAGTATGTCCAAAATTCTGCATGCTTGACAGTGATAAATTAGACCATTTAACATATCCTAAGTTCACTGAAGCAATATTTCAAGAGAATCCCTACAACCAGGAAGTTCTATAAATTAGTGAAGGCACATAGAAACTGGAGTGCAAAACTCAATAAAAACAGAATGTATTTTTAAAGAAAAGCAAGAGAATATAGCATGGTTTATATATTTAGTCCATGTATTCTCCCATGAGTAAAGTATATTCCTGAGTGAGCAGGAAAATTTTCAGGTTATGGTCACTTCCATAATTTGTTTGAATTTATTAATCATAAAATATGCCATGAGAAGATGCATGGCACCCATTGCTTCTATTGTTGGCAAGACTAGAAAGGAGGCTGCATGGTATATACTGAGGAATGCCACTTCTGAGACTAATATCGAGTCTAATGCCTTTTCACACACTGCAAAAGAGAGCAGAAGCTACTCTGCTCATGTGAGGTACTGTTTCCTCACATGCTTTCTGGTTTTGTTGTTAGAGAGCCTCTGGCAGAAGTCATGCTAGCTATAAAAACTTGGTGACAGGGACTTAGCTCTTTGCATCACAAGCAGCAGAAGTTCTTGACATTTCTTGTCATCTGCATCAGACATGCCTTCACCAGGTATTAAAAATTAACCTAATCCTGCAGCTGAGTCTTCTGGGAGTTTGTGTGCCTCTGGGAGTTCTGTAGTGGCAGAGGAAAAAGAAAAAAATGAGGGAAAAACAATAAGAATAAAAAAGCAATCAGCCTTGACTGAGAAATAAGTTTCCCTTCTCTATGACTATTGGAAACTTCTCAGTTTGCTTTATAGAATCATAGAATTATTTAGGTTGGAAAGGACCTTTGAATCTAGCCATTAACTGCACTGCGAAGTACACCATGAAAACATGTCCCTTAGTGCCATATCTGCATGACTTTTAAACACCAGGATTGGAAATAAAATCTTTGCAATAGCAGCTCACAATTCAGGCTGTTGCTCTGAATACTGTGCTCTAGCATCATCAAAGTTTACTCAGGGAACATGAAACTTGAGAATTCTGTTGCACCCTCAATATTCAGTGGGTCGTGGCTCCTTACTTTTTATACCCTTACCCAGAAGTCTTTGGACTGGCAGGGACTCTTTTCTAGTGTCTGGTGTGTATGATGATCATGACTCTGGCTTCTGGAACTTTGTTTACAAGACAGCATTTTGCCATAAGCATTATGCAATTGTCAGTTCACAATGTCCTTTATAATACAAGCCTGTTACTATAAGCTCACTAGGTACAAAACTTCCAAAAATAGTTTAATGGCATTTTTTCTGAGCAGGGATTCTGTCACCCACTGTCACCACAGCAGTGCCTGCAGTAGTCAGGGTGTCACTGCAGCAGCAGTGCTGAACAAAGGTACCACACAGACACAAAGATGCAATGGATCTTCCCAGTGCAGTCATCTGCCACTGATGGCTTATCTCCAAAACAGCACATGTGGTGCCTGAACAGCATCTTAGCCCATTCCCACCATCATTTGCAGAACTCAGCTGTGGTGTTACGTGTCCTGCCTCAGCTCTGATTCTTTATTCATCAGCCCTTCTTCCTAGGCTCAACAGAGGGACACAGAGATAGCAGAAAATAGTACCAAAAAAGGCAGGGCTTAGTTGCATTTTTCTTTCCTCTTGGGAAATTCATCTGAAAGATTCAAGAGGAGACAGCAGGACCCACAGTGAACACACATACACAAAGTACACTCTGCATCCTTAGTATCCTTACAAATCTCAGCTGTTGCCAGTAAGCATCTACCCTGCTTGTGAGATCTGAAAACATATCACAGATCTGAGAGGTGTTAAAATAGATGAGCTAAAGCTCTTACTAGTTATTAGATACAAATAAAGGAAGCTGTCTCAGAGCTCTGCTCTTTTCCCCATTTTCACCTATTTTGTTTTAAGGCATAATACATACTCAAGGGAGTAATGGGTGAAGACAACCAGCCTGGATCAGGATAAGAAGATAGGAAGGCCCACAGAGTTAAATTCTCCCTTGAACCTGGACCTCAGTAGAGCCTTTCTGTAAATGCTAGAAGAAACTGAAGACATAAAGAAAACAGTTAAAATTAAAAATATGGTCAAATTCCTTAAGAAAGCGAGATTAGAAGAGTTTAGCAGTGAAAATGATAGGAATCAGAACAAAAAAAGGAGTTAATTTTTCTCTTTTTTTCCAATATTTACAAATCATTAAGCTCTGACAAAAGCCCTCCAGATATCAGGGCACTCTCTTCTTCACACATAGCCTTTAAGAATTGTTCCCTATGTTGTACCATGGAACAGTTCAACAATAACAGCACTTGAGTTACTTTGCCAGTGCCTACAAAGCTCCTCTTGTTTTGGGATTAGGAACTGATGGTCTAGAATCGGCTTTATATCCTTCACACATCGGGTTCTGTGTCAAGCCTTGGCTTGTCTTTTTAGTTGTATTTCTTAAGGCTGAGAGGCTCGTTGGATTTTTAGTATTTTTCCAAAATTTTCAGAATTGCTACTAGCAATATCTAAAAATATTTCAGCCTTGAGTTTTCAGGTTATGAAGTGTACATAGGTACGTTTTAATTGTCACACATCCTTATGGAAGTTTTCTGCTTTTATGTAAATAAAGCACCTCAATTTTATATGATTAGTCTAAAAACCATTAATTTCAAGTTAAGAGCATTATTTTCATGTAAGTTTTTAGGTATATTTGTGTCTTCCTTTCAGGGTTTAACCCCAGCCAGCATCAAAGCCCCACTCAGCTGCTCACTCACTCCTCCACCAGTGGGACTAGAGAGAGTGTTGGAAGGATAGAAGCTGGCTTAAGATAAAGAGAGTTTAATAGGAAAAGCAAAAGCTGTGCAGACAAGCAAAGCAAGGAATTACTTCACTGCTTCCCATGGGCAGTCAGGAGTTGAGCCATGTCCAGGAGAGCAGGGCCCCATCACATGTGATGGTGACTTGGGGGACAAACACCATCACCCCAAACATCTCCCCTCCCTCCTTCTTTCTCCCACTTTATCTACTGAGAGTGGTGTCACATGGTCTGAAATATCCCTTTGGTCAGTGGAGGTCACCTCCTCCCAGCTGAGTCTCCTCCCAGCCTTCTCGCCAGTGTGGCAGTACAAAAAGCAGAAAAGGCTTTAGTTCTGTGTGAGCCCTGTTCAGCAATAACAAAAACATCTCTAGATTATCAATCCTGTGTTTAGCATAAATCCAAAGTACAGCCCCATACCAGCCACAATGAAAAAAATTAACTCAGCCAAAACCAGCACACTTGCCCACCTGTATCATAGTTTCTCTCCATCTTAATTTCCCTGTTAATTATTGATTGAATCTCATCCACAGTTCATAAGAACAGAATGGTTCAGAAGACAGTTTGTAAGTGAGATCTGGACTCCAATTGATATTATAAATACCATCTTTTCTAGCTTCAGTACACTCACAGATCCAAAGATCTTTGTCCTTCCTGCTTACCTTTATCTAACAGTTACCTAACAGTGAGGGAGGCTGGTGACCGATTGCTCTGTCCCTTAGTCAGTGGCCAAAGGTCAACATTTAGAGGCTGAACCCACTCAATGCATGGAAATTTTTTTCTTATTATCATCTTCCTTGTTCTAAACACTCATTTGATGGGACAGTTCAGGTTTATCTGAATGAGGGCAGAAAACAACACAAGAACAGTCTTTAAAAGAGTGGGAGACCTCTGCCTGGTGTACCATGCAGTTTTCTCTTTTATTTTCATTATTATATCTTTAATAAAGTGGCAGTTTTAATTAAAACTTTTTTGGAGTAGTTTAGGAATTCATAATGGCTACCTCCCAGATATTTGGCTGTTGTCAGAAAAAGTAGTTGAGCAGCTTTACAAACTCAGCATTAATATGCATTATGTTTTCTATTGCAGTTATTTTTTCTATCTCATGTAGTCAGTACTTTCAGAACTAGATCTCAAAGAATGTCACCCT
>VZTT01043400.1:4819-16509 GCA_013400855.1 Buphagus erythrorhynchus | reverse complement strand
ACATTTGAAAACAATTGTGTTAATTAAAGACTGTGCAAAATATTTATTTCTTTTGGTATGTATGGCAATAAAACATATCTTTCCCAAACTGACATTGCTAATCTGCAATTTATCTCCTTTTTATAGTTCTTTCAGTGACTCTTGTTTTGATCATGAGAGGAGACCTTTTTTTAAATGGCAGAAGTGCAATGAGACTTTAGACAGTTATAGGACAAGGTTCATTAACGATGCCATACAAATCTTTACCTACTACTCATTGAAAAAAGGAAAAGCTAGCTGCATGCTGCAAGAAATTAAAGNTTAAGGGCTGGCATAATTTAGAGTGGTTTGAAGAAATCTCTTCCATATGCTTTACTCTTCTGTCTTCAGAAAGTACTAAGGGGTCATTGGAATGCAGTTTAATAAGATCCCTAATTACCATGACTTATATGGACAATTTCTTTTCCCCTATCTCTTCTCTANAACACAGTCTAACACAGCTGCAAAAGGCTTATTCAAGGTCACAATGTTCAACTCATTTCACACTCATTTCAATGGTAGATGTCTTTCTGCTTCCAATAAATTGTTTTCAATATTTTCTCATAATAAGTAACATGTATCTCTAAGTCTGAAGTTGAAATGGAAATTATATTTTATAATAAGCCCAAGCAAATGAGTGAAGCCATCACACTCATTTTTGACATACATAGAATTTACTTGAGAATTGTTCAAATCTTCATGGCCTAAAATGTTAAATGGGTATTTATGATGACTTTAAAGGTCAGGAGTATTCAGTCTAGTCAGATGCTAATGTCTGAAGGTGCTATCAGATTTAAGAGTCTACGGAGAAAAACAAGCAAAAAATCTCAGCTTCAGTTTCAGTTCCTTTTTAGATGCATCATGCTTCCAATTATTTTTTCTCCCATAGATTTCATTTTGGGGAACAACAGGAAAAGAGGTAATAATCAGACTCTAATTAAAACTCTGGGAGCACAAAGAGCCACAGCAACATAAAAGAACAAAAACTTTCCCTTATGAGAAGTTTCATACTGTCAGAGATGGTCTTCAAAGACTTCAAGATTGAATTCAGGAAAACAGATCTACAAAAGACAGCTACAAAGCTATTGTCATTTGGTTCTGAATGACTGAAATCACAAAGAACATTTCCTTTGGTCAGCTCAGAGGGAGAGAAAAAGGAAAGAAAACAAACACAGTATTCAGAGTAGGAATAGGGAAGAAGCACAGCCATGCATGAAGCTCTTGTGGAATCACCAGTGAAATACTCCATACAGTTCTGAGTACACAGGGAGCTCAAGCTGGGATAGGAGAAGGGAAGCATTGCAGGCAACCTAATTTACAAGAGGTTTCATCTCTAGCTAAATGGATAGAACCTGCAGATGAGAAAATAATCCTTGCTGAGATTTTCTCTTTTCATCCAGAAACATTTACAGTATTGCAATACAAATATAAAATGTTAACAGTTTGAAATTGGACAGCTAATTTTTTAATAATAAAACATTTCTGCATGATACTTCTTATATCTTAACTAAAATCTCACATATGTACATTCCTGTTCCATTATGGGGACTTAATTACACAGAAAACATGACTGTAGTGAGTACTGTAGCAGAACATTCTCTTCAACCCCTGTTTTGCAGTTGCACATCAATATACTAAGAATACTGAATAGATTGAAACCTTCACATGATGGTAGACATTTGACCATTAAATGTGTTTTAAAGGCCCTCTCTAACATGTACATTAAGCAAAAATAATAGTATTGAGCAGCATAGCCTTTTATTGAGATGATTTCACAAAACAAGCAGGCTCTTAAAAAGAATTAAACCAAGTTTATATATAGAATTAAAGAAACTGCACTTTACACATTAAAAAAAAAAAAAAGTAAGTGAAAATATAAGTGCTTTTTAAAACATAGGAAGCTTTTCTGTAACTTCCAGAGCTCAGGCCACAGCTGACCCTATAGTTTTCAGAAATATTCGAGAACAACTTCTGAGCCATGACACAGCTTTACAGTGAAAAGGAAGGCAGGAATGTTATTCTATAGTGCAATAAAATATTTTCTTACCAATTCCAAAGTGATGTCCTCTTATGAAGGAAAAAAGTCATATTCCAAAACATAGAAAATATGGACTCTTAAGGGTCAAAACCTGAAAATTAGCAGGATTAAGGGAACAGGCATTTCTTTATGTTGAAGAAAACAAGAATATCCAAGAGATCATCAAACACTAAATTACATTTTTATGGCATAAAATGCCATATATTTTAGAAGAGAATGATAGTGATCCACTTTTAAAAAAGTTTAATTAACTAATAAAACTGAAAAAGAGTCAAGACACTGTAATAGTAGTTTGCCAAGAACTCAATGGTACCAAATAGAAAAAATCAATTGAAAAGACAAAATAGAAATAACTAAGTTTCAACATGTAAGACTAAGGGACACTTCAGGTGTTTTCTAATCATAACAGGGAGCTAATGGCACTGTTGCTTTATTTTTATAAATGTATCCTCTTTCATCTAAAGTTTAGTTAGAATTCACTATATTGTGCCAAACTTTTACTGAGGGTTACAACCTCAATGCTCCAGTGGTTCCTTAGGTCTAATACACCCATTTGCTCTCATTCCAGTAGCATTCCTTTGCACAAAACAAGACTCTCAAACGTGTTCCTTCCCTATCCACCATTCTTTTTTTTTTTTCAGAACATGTATATCCTTGCTAGATATTTATGTTGGTACATCCTTTAAGGCATGAAAGTCATTACGGCTCACCTCTATTAGGTTTAATTAATAGTTGGAAAATCATGCACAAAATTAGTTGTGATTGAGTATAGAAACATATCTGTATCTCTTAATTTGGTTGCTCAGAAATTATCAGTTCTTCCTTCCTAATGACAAGTATGTTCAACCAGACAGGATTTGTGAAAAGACATAAAGGGAATATGACCACATCAAGCAGAAAAACTCAAATATGATTAGCTAATAGAATCATCCCCCAATAACCCTGACCTTCACTCTCCTGTTGTGCATGACTGGAGAAGTAGACACACAGGGCCCCTTCTCACTACCAAGTTCTTACCCACTTCAAAATTTATTGCCCATATTCTGACATCCCAGTACAGTACCTACTATAACTGGCTTTTCCTTGAAGGTTGCATAGTTTTGGGAATTTTACTACTATGCTGAAGGTCAAAAAAAACTTCTTTACAGGAACTTTTAACCCAGATAGTCATTAAGGGTGGCTCACATATGCACAAGATTGTGTCATTCATGATCTGCCATTTATGATCTGCCATATGTTATGATCCTTCTGCTGGCTACTCTTTTGGCTGTTTGTTCTGTCTCAAACATTTTATAAGTTTAAATTTTTGTTTCTTTTTCCCCTTCTAACCATAAAAAAGTCAGTGACATCTAGTAGCTCATGCTGCATCTCACTGGGACTTTTCTTTTGATCATATGTTGGTCACTTAATTTTGCTTACATCTTAATCCTTTTTAAGAACCTAGAGGCTTTTATTTTATAGCAAGAATAGACCCCAAACTCAATACCAGACCCCAAAACCCTCCCCTGTAACACAAAACAAACAAAACCCAACACCTATTTTAGAAATGGTTGAGGGTTTTGTACTGAGTTTCTTTCTTGTTAATTCTAGAATTTGGTCCCTGGAAGTTGCTTCTGCTTATTGAATTCCATTTTTTTCTAGGGATAGGAAACCTTTCCATATATTTTCATTGAGGCATATATTTTCTATTAAAAAATGAGAAAGCTTCTCTTTCCAAAAGAGGAACTTCTCTATTGTGCAAGGAAAGACATGAATCCAGGCATTTGGCTTCCTCTGGCTTGGAACTGTTTTCTCTCAGGGACAATCTGACATGCTATGTCAGACATGCTATATATATACATGTACAATAGAGGAGATTTGCAAAACATGTCCCTTCAGAATCTTGGGCAGTCCTGAGACTGGTATACAGGCAAACAAGCAGCAGACCATACTTACCCACACAGAACCACTGCACCAGTAGAACTAATATATTCATCTTTTATTTTCATTACTATCACATCTGTTTGGACAGTACTTTGAGAAGTTTACTTTCTCAGAATCACAGCTCCCTCAGCAGGTCCTTCTAATTCATAATTTCTAGACCCTTCACCAGCTTTGTTGCCCTTCTCTGGACTTGCTCCAGTACCTCAATGCACTTTTTGAAGTGAGGGGTCCTGAATTTATCACAGTACTTAAGGTGTTATGTCACCAGTCCAGAGTACTGGGGCACAATCCCTGCCCTGCTCCTGCTGGCCACACCATTCCTGACACAGACCAGGATGCCTTTGGCACTGCTGGCCAGCTGGGCACACTGCTGGATCACGTTCAGTAGGCTGTCAACCAACACCTTCAGGTCCCTTTCCACTGGGCAGTTTTCCAGTCATTCCTGCCCCACCCTGCAGTGCTGCAGGGGGTGGTGGTGATGCAAGAGCAGGACTGAAACCTTCACCTTATTGAACCTCATGTCATTGTCCTCAGCCCATTGATCCAGTCTGTCAGGATCTCAAGTACAACTTGCTAAAGGTTGATGTTCCCTGCCCCCTCCACCACAAAAATGCTAAGTATATGAAAAAGACCAAAGCAATATGCTAGAACATCTGCTTTAAGTGGGGAATTACCATCATAATTATAGATTGTCGTAGGAACAGAGATGTATTTGGGAAGATTTTTCTCTATTCCTTTTTACTTTTTCCTCCCTCAAAAGCTAAGCTTTGCCCCACAATGAAAAATATCAGAGACCAAAACTAAGAAAACAGAACTCACCCAGAAGCTATATTGCCCATTAATTTAATTCAAACTTCAAAATTTTGTAGCCTACAATAAAGTGGTACAGTTTAAACAAAATTAGATTGGTGTCTAAACACTGAATCATTTATGAGCACATTACATAAATATATTTACATTTTGTGCTACATTTTTTGCATTTGGCCTAAAATGCATCTCTGGAGTTTGAAACTTTATATTATCCTTTTTTGAAATCAAGGCCTTTGAATAATTACAGTTACTTTTATATAAAAAAAACTCTGCAATTTTTCTAACTTATTTCTAGATGTAATTGCAATTTTTGTGGCTGTATTTTATTGCTTTGCTTTGAAATAAAGAGTAAAAAATTGGCAAAAAATAGGATTTAATGTTTAATCTTTATGCCTATTTTTTATTTGTGCGAACTTTTGATTAAGTACCTTCAGATAGATTTAATTCTGAAAATTTAAATGAATATTTTTTTCAGAACTACCTAAATACATGGAGAGGAATAATAATTAAATATGATAGTCTCTATCCACTTGTCACTTGTGGCTGAGCTCACATAAATTCAGGTTAATGGAAAATTATGTCTGGTTTGCACAATAGAATTACTGCAGATCTTCAAAGTATGCATTTTATATTTATTTATTTCTTTATAAAGGAATATTTTAATCACAAGGACATAAATGTTGTGGTATACAGAACACTGTCTTCTTGAGTTTTCAGACAAGTCAACAGATAACTCAAACACATGAATACGAGTGCACCAGAAATTTTTTGTAACGTGCCATAAATATCAGCTATTAAGCTTCAAGTGCTACATGAGAAAAAAGTAGATGAATACATCTCACTGTAATCCATGATATCAAGTGGATGTATGCTGACAAAGTAATTGACAGTTGATATATAACATCATCAGGAGCAATTTTATGGCCATTTTGATGAAAAGGAGGAAATTGATATGAAAGCTACACAAACAAAGCATAGGCAAAGTTCAGATACACAGAGGGAAAGATCATAAACAATTGTCCTGAGAGCCTGTGGTGGACTTCTGAGCTGGTGAGATCTCTCAGAAGTCCTTGAGTTCAGATCATCTTATATAGAGGGCTCCCTATAAACAACAAGTTTTGAAAGCACAGACTTATCAGACTATAAATCAAGATAGACAATTGTAATGGAAAAAAAAAAATCAAAGTGACTTGGGCAATCACAATGTGGATAAAAGGGTTCATACCCAACTCACCCATTGCCTCATATGTCTTTGCAAGAGTATCTTGCTTCCAGGCTTGATTTGAGTCATTCAGTAACCTTCTGTGTGGCAGCAAACTCTGCACAGCTTAGAAAGTGAGTTTTTAGAAGCTCTTCCATCTTCATCAAAATTGAAATCTCCCTTCTCCTCTCAGCAGTCTAGCAATTGTGCTGTTCAAACTGCCTTTCCTCCAGCTCTTCCCAACATTCCTTGCAGGTTCTTTTCTCTTCTGTATTTGACCAGGATCAGTAGTCACAGATGGCAAGGATCAATCTCACTTTCAAGTGGCTCTGCCTGACACAGTACTTAAGGAATGAACATAATCTAAAATATGTATAAAAAGGAAAAATACACATATAACCTCTCCTGATGGCCTACTAAGTTATACTACTTATATTAAAATGGCATCAGAAATAGAAAACAAGACAACAAATAATGATCAATTACCGCCATTCACCAATATCCATATTTTCCATAAACACCAAAGGAATTTCATTAACACTGGAGTATGGCATGCTTTTCCTTGTGTAATCCCACCTACGACTGATCTGACAATCTCTTGAAATCAGTCTGAACTCCTCCATGCAACATTTTGAGCAGTCTTGTCAGGTCAGAAGTCATGGGTGATATACTTAAAATCACTTTCCCCCAAAAGATCTTCATGAACTCTTATATACCCCACTGACATCAAAGATAATTTTGGCATTTCCCTCACGTCTCTCATGTGACCTCCTTGCCTCGAAGACAAGGCTTTGTGTGATGTGAATGAACCTACACTCAGTGCCTCGGGAATGCCATGCAAAGCCAGACAGGCAATTTTCTGCCAAAATCTGCCTGATTCATTCTGTCACATTCCTAGTAGCCTAACCAAATTTACATCATACAAAAGACAATAAAGAACAGCTGAAAATTAATAATTTTAATATATAATAGAAACAGAATGAAACATATAAAAACAGTCACCATTTCCGGTTGTAAAATGTGCAGATCCCGAAATCCTGTACCTAGTGAATATGAAGGTTCATATACAGTCAAGTCAGTCTCTGCTTTTGCAGATATTGTTCCCTATATATTTCCTGATAACATTCCTAAGCACGTGAACTCCAGATCTAATAGGGCCTTAAGAGAAAGTGAGGGATGGGCCACATTACAAAGTCTGCCACACAACAACTGCAGTGAAAAACTGACTCCTTGACTTCCTCGCTAATGGGCACTTACAACACTTTGGAAAGACATAAGAGTTAACATTTCCCCGCATGCAGACAATTGTTTTCTAATGTATTTCCTCTGTCTGCTTGGTCAGCTCTGAGCAGAGGCAGCTGCATGGGCACACCTGACAACTTCTGCAGAGCTGGAGGCAGAGGGGAAAGTGGCACAAACACATTAGTTATGGCAAGCACCTTCTAATCCTCATTTTGACCTAGATTCAGCAGAGGACTGTGCCTTAACTTTAATCCAGTAAAATGTCCTACCACATTTAAAATATAGGGCAAATTTCACAGTTAAAATAGTGTTATCTTAGATGGTTCACTGTAGTGGGCAACAGTGAACATCATTCCCTGCTGTGTTTTGGTTACTGTCAAAGCTATTCACTAAAAATCCCAGTAGCCAAGAATGACTTTTCCTACTTATCACAGGCACATTTGGCTTCCTGCAGCTCTTAACCTTTCTAAAACTAAATCACTAGACAATTAATTGATTTATCATTGTTGTCTAGGAAGAAACTAAATTGCTGGAAAGTGGAAAAGATGTCAATAACATTATCTTGGGTCAGACAGTGGCTTGGCATGGGATATGAGTGGGCACATAAATTAATTTATGTGCTTTCAGGTAAAACACTAAAGTATCTCATGGTGAAGCTGTAAAACTAACTAGCAATTTTCTTCAAGGATAGGATGCCACAGGACATTGTGAGGTTTTGATTTAAATTCATTTCTACTTGTTCTTGCTTTATCTTTCTCCTAAGCTGATACTGATACTTCTTTTGGGAAAAGAATCCCTCAGAGAAAATGAAATAATAAGTTTATTATTCATTATTCTGCCTATAAAGTGTTTTCATTTGCTGGCCAACCCTCTCTCCTTTAGCAGACCCTTCCAGAGCTCTGGCTACAGCACTACATGTCTGGTGTCCTGCTCTACCCAAGTGCCCTGCTGTACTGCCTGCAGCTCCCTCTTTCAGCCATGAAACCTCAGCCTCTTGGTTAACTCAATAGATGCCTGCTCCTCCTTCTGCCGTTTCTCTGTTTCTCCCTTTATCTTAATGCTGTACTTTATCCCCAAGCCCTTGTATTGGGTACAGGTGCTCAGGCACTGTCCCGGCTGGGGAGGGCTGCCAGGGGTGGCCTCCCACGTGGAACACAATCTGCTCCAGCCCACCCACTTCCAGGACACAGTTGAACACCTCAGCCATGGGTGGGGTGCCTCTGAGAACGTGTGTTTAAGAAAGGGTAAATAATGCTGCAAGCAGTTGAGAGAGAGGAGTGAGAAAAATGTGTGAGAAACAGTCCTGCAAATACCAAGGTGAGAGAAGAAGGAGGGAGAGAGGGTGCTCCAGGCACTGGAGCAGAGATTTCTCTGCAACCCCCAGAGAGGACCATGATGAAGCAGGTATTCTCACTGGGGAGGATACCACCCTGGAGCAGATGTACATGCCCTGAAGGAAGATGCAGCTAGGGGAAAGTTGGAGCTTGGAGCAGGGGAACAGCATGAGGAGGAAGGAGCAGAAGAGAGGAGCTGTTATGGATTAACTATAAACCCCCTTTCCCATCGCCCTGCACCACGGTGGGGGAGGAAGTTTGGAGTAAGGAGTGAACGAGTGAAGTTGATGCTGGCAGGCAGGAGGGATGAGAGGAAGGTGTTTCAGTTTTTGTCTTCATTTCTCATTAACACATTTTATTATTAATTGGAAATAAATTAATCTTCCCCAAGGTGAGTCAGTTTTACCAGTAACATTAATCAATAAGCAGTTTACCTGTTCTTTATGATGAGCTTTTCCACTCTGTTTTCTACTTGTCTTGTGTAGGTGGAGAGGGAGAGAGAAAGAGAGAAGCTAGGTGGGCATCTGGCAGCCAGCCATGGTCAACCCCCCACCCCCCTAAAAGAAGAAAAAGAAAAAAGAAATAAAATAGGATCACCACTGTTTTTCACTCTGCTAGAATATTGCATATTTGTTCAGCCCAGAGTAAGTCTTGTGTAAACAAAACAAACAAAAATCCAAATTGCTGGAACATAGGCTGGTTTAATATTGTAGAACTTTGATTGCTAGCACTTTAAGATGCTCATATTTCATAATTGTTCCTTCAGTATGATTACCCACAAACCTGTCTGACTTTCTCTCTATTTTTTACTAGCGTATTATCTGGGGGCTCAGAGAAGTACTAAAGCTATTTATAATGGGAGAATTTGCAGGAGGGATAAAGAAGTAACAGTAGCAGAGAGTAAAGGGCTAGGGAAGATCCTTATCAAGTTCATTACTCTTTAACAAGACCTCCTGTGCCATCACACTCTTAAATTTCATCCGTGCAGAGGTCAGCGTATACAAAGATGACCGAATTTTCCGAATATCACAGTTAAAATTCTACCCTGTGTGTTCGCTGCCTGCTCTGCAAGTAAACCACCCCATAGCACATCCTGGAATCCTCACACCGTGTTATTCACCTGTTTGCCTGCAGATTTCCTGGCTGTGGAGCAACGTATGTTTTAAAGCAGCTCTGGTAGGCAGTCACTCAAATCATGCCCCTCATCTTGTCTCTGTAATTGCCCCCAGAGGCATTTGCCACACTGCCCCTGATCGCAGAGCTGAGTGCTGCTTGCTTTGGCTCACATGGCTTTATGCTAATGACAGGGTCACACGGAGGCTCTCGATGGTCGGTATAAAGCCCAACACAACCTTCTGAGCACATCCACTCAGTAAAGAATGTAGCATTTACCCGACAAATTTATTCCAGAGATTGCCTGACAAGTATATTTTCCTGCTTATGGAAGTAATTGGCACCCTCTGGTGGTGTTTGGCTCCTACTGCTTGACAGCTCTCCCCAGATGCCATAAGCAGCACCAAAAGTATGGTACCGATTTCTGCAATGGTGACACAATCATCTACAAGCCCTGGCAAAAAAAACATTGCTCAGTTCTGAAAGCAGACTCAATTACATTCAGCTGCTTAGATTTCAACCCACCGTGCTGAACAAAGTAAAAACAATTAAGAAGAAGTCATTCCTTTTTTCATTCCCCACACATTTGAAAAACCAGATAACCCCAAACCAGCCTACACTTCTATATTTTCTTTGCTTTAAGATGCTGAATGTTTACAAAAACACCCTAGACAATTAAAATGGAGTCAAGCAGGAAGATACCAGGACTATGAAATTTGCAGTTGCTTTCTTAGGTGTGTGTCTCTTCCTACAGGAAACGTTATAGTAGAATTAAGATTTAACTTTTTGTTTAGTTTTGTTTGTTGGGGTTTTTTTTGCTTGTGGTTGTTCGTTTGGGTTTTTTTCACGTTTTACAATAGCAAAGTATAATTTCACTGACAGAGCTAATCTAAATCAAATTTCAGATTGGTTTGACTGACAGGTAGGGACAAGGAAGCTGCTTTAGTGGTGCCCACCCGGTCATGCAGAAGATTATGTAAGCTCCCTCAAAGCACTTGTTCATAGAAAGGGCAACACACAACTGTACGCATCACGTGTCATGTTATGAAGGGCAATAAGGCAAATATTATCAGACCTGAGGCTGTCTGTGCCCTCATTCTTTCTTTCTTTTTGTCAATGGAGCGTTACTGTTGACAATATTGAGAATGTCATGGCCATTACTCTGACAGCACATGAACTAGTGGGGAAGAGATGACCGGTTTTTCAAAATCATATCCTTTGCAGACAGATGTTCACATTCGTAAAGTACAGGTGGGAGCTACAGTTTATTCAATGCTGCCCCAAAAGCCATTTTGGCTGCCAAGTAATAATTGGAAATGTTCAATGGAAAGAATTGTCTTAATCATCTTTTTCTAATGAAAAACTCAAGTATTTTCCATAATGTCAACAGGGTTTTGTAACTGTTTTCATGGAAACACTTCAGATCACTCTGTTTCTCTTAAGAAAGGGAGCATTGAAGAGATCCAGTAGCAGGGGGATCCACTGTGTTTTGGACCCAGTTTGCTTATTTCCAAAGTAGGCTGGTAGAGAGGGGCAATACTCTTGAGTATTTCTATCATTGTCCCTGATGATCACTGTTACAAAGATGAGATGATTGCCTCTCTACTTCATATAGAGTGAAACTGAAATTAAGATGTGCAAGACAATTTGTTGTATTGGGTTTTCATGGCCAATCTTTGGTAGTGGCAGGGGTGGCTTCTGTGAGGAGCTGCCAGAAGCTTCCTTCATGTGCAGCAGAAACAATCCCTGGCTGCTCAAAAGGCAGATCTGCTGCTGGTCAAGGCTGGGTCGATTAGAAATGATGGTAACACCTCTATTGATAACATATTTAAGAAAGAAAATAAAGCTATTGCACAGTTGTAACTGCAGACAGAGAAGAGCAGGGTGAGAATGTGTGAAGGAAACGACTGTGCAGACACCAAGGTCAGTGGAGAAGGAGGGAGAGGAGGAGCTCCTGGCCTTGGAGCTAGAATCCCTGTGCAGCCTGTGGTGAAGGCCATGATGAAGGAGC
>VZTT01043399.1:89465-115341 GCA_013400855.1 Buphagus erythrorhynchus | reverse complement strand
CAAGGGAGAGAGAGCATCTGCACTCCCACAGCAGTGTCTGAAATCACAGATTCTTCTCCTGCCCAAAGCCAAGGGGTTCACATTCATCTGTGCCTGTAATGGACATGCACACCTGAATTTATTCTATTCAACTTTCTGAAACAGGAGAATATTTTAAAAAATACTTTAGGTTACCTTTATAGGACAAGTTGTAGAACGTTTTACCACACAGAAGACTTGCCAAGAAAACCTAAGCAGAGAAATACTCTGCTTAAAGAAATGGAACTGCTTTGCTTTAAATATAACATTTGATAACAAGAGCTGCAATTACTAATCAAGGACATCAAAGACAAAACACATACACTCCAAAAGAGTTTAAATGTAAATTACTCCTTCAAAAAGACACAGCTTCATGCAATGTAATTAGATTCCTACCAATTATAGCATTAGAAGATTAATAGTAAAATACAAAACATAAGTAGGAATGGGAACACATAGGAACCTTTTTTTATTTCCCCAGAAATACCACTTTTTAATTTATGTTAATCATTAAACAGGCAGACAGAGAAAAAGAAAGAAAAGCTGGGGCTATAAGACTGAGATTTTCTTCTTCATCACTTCTTTCTGTTTCTGTCATGCTATCTTCCTGATATCAAAACCTGTTTCTCAAGGTTATCTTCCAGCCCTTGCTCTTTCTCAGCCCTATCTTCCTCTTCTCTAACACTAACTTGATTTGATTTAATTTAATTTAATTTAAGGAAATCCTTCCTTAAATTAAATAATGGTGTTTGGCCTTACAGGTTACATGTTCCTGCAGCAGGTTTTACAATTTTAAACAAATCATACAGGGAATCTGGGCAGAACTTTCCTGTAGTGGGTATGGGGGAGACTGAGCTAAAATGAATGCAAATAAATGAAGTCCAAGCCGTAGGAGTCTCTATTACAGCATTTTTCCATTCATAGGCGAAATGTAAGACAATGTTAATTAATGACTTCTCCTCTTCATATATCACACTACACTTCAATTAAAGATGGATTTTGAAGTTTGTGGCTTGACAGTACAGTAAATCTGGCTGTAAATTTGACAGTGCTGATCAAAATCAATACAGTCATACAGGATAAAAATGCTGATCCAGCAGAGGCTCTGCCTGCTCACTCAAAATCATTCTGAGCATTCATGGAGTAATTTCATACCAGCCACTTTTCTGCTGAATAAGATGTCTCAGTAACAGTGCTCTACAAGGAGACATCACAGAATTAATCTTTTGACTAACCACGGTGACAAGAACTCCAGATCACAGATCCCTTGTTCTGTAATCTGCCATTTCATTTAATTTCCCACTCGATCACACTGAGATCAACCTTGTAGAGTAGTGCATGATGAAATTACATGGAGCAGCCTGTGCCCAGGTCAGACAGAAACACAGATGCTTCTGGGGTAAGAAAGCAGCATAGCAGAGTGCAAATAAGCTGTGACTGGGTTAGGAGTGCAGCTGGCTCCAAGAGCTGGATGAACTCCTAATTGTCTCTTTACTGACAGCTCCCTCTTTTAGGTAAATACCTGTTCCCAGTAAGTTCTGCACTCTCTGCCCTGGAGGAGCTGAGCCATCAAATCCAAATCTCAGCATGCCTTAATTCCCCCCTCTGGAAGTGGGCTGGAGGCTTGTGGGCTTCCAAGGTACAGGAGGACAAATGAACCCAGTGGCTCTTGTTCTTTGAACAAGTTCAAGAAATACTGAGCTAAAAGTTCTATCTGTAACGACCCCAAGAGGACACCACGTTTTACACTGCCCCACAAAAAAACAGGACACAAGAAAGGCCAAAATCTGCACAAAAATAAACAAGAAATCTAAAAAGTAAGTTTATTTGAGAGAGAATCTGAATAAAATTTTTAGTGTTGGAATATGAAACTTCATTTTGAGAGTGACAAAACTATGGAAACTGAACATTGTAAAAAGTATGAATTTTGCTTTTAAATGGCTTTCTACTGTTTCAGCTTATAAACACTGAGAATCTACAGCCTGGTAACATAATTCAGTTTTATCTAATATGGTTTTCCCATCATGTGTCTCCAAATAAATATCTCAAATAATGTATAAGCAGTTTTACCTAGAATAAAAGTCTGTAACATTAGAATAAAAGTCTGTATATTGTTACAACATGGAAGTGGCATTTAGTAAATGCAACCAGAAAACTGAATGTGACTCAGTAAGAATTAATATCCTGAAGTGATGCACAATGAAAACACATTTTCCATCAAAGCTCTTTAGTGCAGCCTGTTTTCTCCATTATAATTATAATGTTTTAATACAAAACTTTTTATAAAGATGATCAGATGCCTTCAGAATTTGCACCTTCTGCTTCCCTGCCTTCCACCTTCTCCCCTGACCAGGCAGAAGACAGAGGATGGAGCAAGTCAGACCTGGGGAAAGGCTGGGAGGGATTTCAAGGTGGTGAAATACCACAGCCTCTACTACTGGTGCCTGGCCAGTGGGAATTCCCAGCGTTAATTAGGGAGCTCTAGTCCCTTGTTCTATCTCAGCTATGTAAAAAATCCCTCTGGGAATATGTTTTGCATTTAGTGTCAAAAAAAAAGTTTTGTTTTAGGACTGAGAGCAGAACCTTCAGCTGTTCATAACCAAAGATAAGTAAAAATGCAAAACTCAAAATTATCATACCTTGTGGGGTTGGTGCTAAGATCCAGGTTTTGTAGAAGATTCATGTGGATTCCAGAAATTCCTAGTTTAGGTCTCTTTAATCCCCACAGTTTATAACCTGTGTCTTACAGATTAAACTAGATGCATGTCAAGGACAAAAACAAACAAAAATTATAGCTCTCACACCATTATATTTCTTTCCTCACTATGTCTGGATAAAAAATGCTCTGTGTAATAAATATTACAAAAGAAGCAATAGATATCAAGAAAGCAAATTGATACATTTTTGAAGATCAGGTATAAGACTGGCCATATTTCAGTTAAATCTTCAAAGAAGCAAAGAAATTATTCTTAACAAGCTAGTAATAAGGCTGACATGCAAAGAAAAAGTGCTGAATTATTTAATATGTTGAAAATTTCATCAATTAATCCTTGCTTTCTAAACATAAAATTTAAGATTGTAACTCAAAGCTCAAAGTGATTTTAAGCAGTACCTTTCCTGAATTATTCTCTCTTCCCCATAAAAAAAGTGTGTGCTTTTTTCTAACCAAAAGGAAGCACTAATCATATTTTCAAAAAGGACTTACTGGGAAAAACAAGGTGGGAAATGTTTTAGTTAGTTATACTATTACAGGGTCAGGTTCTGAGTCTAGGATCTGGATGTCAACAAGACAAATTCTTCCTCATCAGCACGTTGGATTTCTACAGCCAGAGTACAAATACTCTTATCAAAATCCAGACCAAAACAAATAGGTAAGAAAATTAAGAATAATGTATTCGAATTTCACACATAAACAACATTTTAAAATTAATCTTAAACATCTTTTTGAGAATCTGATAGCTAATTCTAGAAAATGCAGTAGAGTGAAGTGACCCACAGCACTAAAGCATTTGGTGATTTCATTCCTCTTCAAGAAAGCATACAAATTTAACTTTCATCACCGATCATCTTCCTGCTTTCATCTGGCTGTAATCATTAACCACAAAAACGTGCTCCAATGCCTCACTGGGAGGGATGGGATTCTCACACTCCTAGGGTTAGCTCTGTGCAGCTGAGCTGTGCAGCCCTGCAGCCTTCCTCCCACTCCTCAGCAGCTGCTGGGCTGGGACATGTCACACCAGGCTCACAGGGAGACCTGGCCAAAACTCCTGTGATAAACAGCCAGTTCCAAGAAACCTTCTAACTGATACCAATTCTTTTCTCAGTAAAACCACTGATAAAGTTAATAGTTATTGCCAAGTCCACTTGTAAGGTGCTAAGATTAAAGTCTAGCTATTAACAGCCTAAATTAGTGGTGGTGAAGGCTGCAGAACCACGCTTTTGGTACGTACAAAGGCTATCTTCTGTAAAATATCGAGCTTATTTTTGCAGAGCCTCAAGCCATAGTACTGGAGAAGCATTCTGTGTGTCAACTCTCCCTCTCTTAAGATCCCATATTTATGGCCCTTATGACTGCAATGTCCAACTGCCTTCCTAGAAATTGGAAGATAAAAGTAAACCAGACAGAGCTCAGAGCAACAAGATGAAATCCATTTCCAGGGAATTAAATTCAGTTCAGAACATGTATCAAATATCAAGCCCTTCTTGGAATAAAAACTGTGCTACGAAAAGCCCAAACAAATTCCTTCCAAATTGCCCTCAATTTCAAATGTAGTCATGTCAAATTGTTTAATCCAGTAAAAAGCTGGTAGCCAGCACCGAGGCAGACAAACAAGCCTATGAGCACTTAAAGAAAACAGGATCTGTGAAACTAACAGAGACCAGCACTGTAACCCAGCTGTTTGGTTTGCAGCCCCTCGCAGAGCAGTGCATTTAGCATCTAAGCCACTTGTCACAGCTGTTCTTGCACTGAACTGAGCCCCTGCTCCTAACTGGGCTGCTGTACTGGACTGCCACACTACAATGACTGTCAGGACAGGGGTTTTTCACATCTGGGCAAGGAAACTGCCTTTGATAAATGCTGGTTATGAAAATGAGCATCCCCTGTCCCAAGGAACAATATCTCTCGGCTATGTCCATCACTTGGAAAGACTTCACCTACTGCTTGCCATTCTTCTGCCACAGTTCCTGAAAAATCCTCTACCCACCTCGTAATATTTCTGCAATTAAAGCACCTGTCATTTTTCAGTCTCAAAGCACAAAACAAGAATGTAAGTAGGCACCTTAAAAAATAATGCATCTCAAGTAGCTGATTTACTTACACTAAACTGAAAATATTTTTTGGTGCCTACATTGACATGACAGGAAGTTAGTCTTTCCTGTAGTTAACATAATTCCCAAAATCAATTATGTTTTTCACAGAGCAAACTAACTTGAAAAGGGATATTCAAGTTAAAACAAGGTAGCAATTCAGAACTAGATTTGTCATTTGACTGTTTCTCAGCATTTAAGGAATATACAAAACCAAACTGCCAGTTTTAGTCAGCTGAATTCCAGCCAGACTTACAGAGAAAAAGCTCAGACATCTGCATGGTTACACATTTATGTTTTTCCAGATAAACCTTGTGATACGATATTTTGGTAACATTAAAATCAGTAAGAGATATTATTTATGTATTTTTACATTCTCTGGCCCATAACGTGTGAGGATGAAAAGCATTCAGAGAAAATCGGGATAATATGAACCAATAAAGTGGGGAGGGAACAAAGCAAAACACAGACCTCCTCCCACCCCCAAATTTTGAGGCAGTGATACAGTAACTCTTGAAGTCCCAAATCTGAGAAAAAAGATTTCTGCATACTGTCTATATTTAAACTTGTTTTAAAAATAACTGAATAGGTTCACACATGTCCCAAGATTACATTTTCTTGCTTTCCAGTTCCAGCAGTTGCCCTGGTGCCCCAGCCCCTTTGGCAGCTCCAGCAGGGACACTCAGCAGTGGACAGACACACACAGAACTGCAGCATCCCTTTGGATCTTTCACATTCAGACTTTTAAGGAACATTAGTATGACAGTGAGGGAAAACCTGAATTGCCTTCAGCTTTATTGTATTTAGCAGAGCAGTTGTTTGTAAATAGGATCTCAGGAGAGAGCAAGATGTGTTGGGTTCTAAAAATAAAGGAAGGATTTGATTGAGGAAAGGGGGAATATTATCTCTTTGAATGGTTGTAGGTCACAAAAAGGAGGGAGTACAATTTAAATGCAGACTCCTGCCAGGGGGGTAACTGCTACCAAAAGAAGTCTTATGCATGTGGTGAACAATACAAAATAATAACGAGGTTGATTCTGTCAGAAACACTCAAAATTTTTTTTCAAAAAAGATATTAAAAACATCCATGACCCCAACTATTTCTTTTAAATTAGTCTGTGAGAGGATAGCTGTGGCACTGCTTCCCAATGGTACTATATTCAAGATAGGCAAAAAAGTGCACTATTCAAAACTCCTTCTTCCAGATTTTTTTTGTAGAAATAATTCTTGCTTCAAAGACATGTGCAGATGCCTTAACTTCCCTAAAAATCCCAAAATTACTTTATATTGAAATAGTGTGATTATTTGCAATAAACGTAGGTATTCCAACAAATTAGTAAAGAAATTAATTCTTTTTCTGAAACTATCTGAAATGGCCCAGATCTACTGACAAGAAGGTGAATTACGTACTGTAAATTTTAAGATCTAGAATGAATCTAATGCAATTTGTCATTATCAAATGTGTTAACAAACCTGTCAGGAACAGAAGATATGTTTTTTCCACTGAGTTCATGAAACAAAAATATTTGTTAATATTTGGGACAAAAATAAGAAGAGCAGATAGATTCATTGGCATAAAATAACAGCTCTGTGACTCCAGGCTCACTTAGGAGATTTGAAAGCCTTAAACTGAAGCAGAGATTGATCATCATGAAAATTAAACACAGTTTACCTTGACTAGCATCACAACTGCCATGAAATACTTTTACTGATTTCCATTTTTCTAAATCAATTTGCTGTATTTGCTGCCATACAAACAGCCAATATTTCATTTGAAAATATACAGGTTCCTCCAGATCTGTCCAAACTTTTTTCTAAAAGCTACTAAAAATCTAGGAAAGAGATTGTAAAGTCTGGCTTATAAGACTAGAAATCCAGAACAGAGCCCAGCTCTATCTTTTAAGTGGAAAGGTGAGTCCTGGTTGTCCCTGTCAAAGGTTGGACACGATGATCTTGGAGGACTTTTCCAACCTTAACAGTTCTGTGATCCTGGGATAAGCATTAATTCAGCTCTGAATCAGCTCTTAGGTAACAAAGGGAATGTACAGTGTTGTTTTGAAGTACTTGTGTTTCACATGTTTTAAAAAAACGAATGTTTCAGGGCAATAAAAAATAACTTTATTAAAAAGCTGCAACTGAATAGGAAGAAAAAAAGTCTTTGATGGGGGTAGGGAACTAAGTGGAAACTACTGGAAGTTTGGACAGAGGGAAGGGAAACACCCAACACAAAAACAAGCCCTTTGATAAAGGGTGCACATTGGAAAAAGGCAATTACTCACACTTTTTTTCATTAACATCTAATCCTCACCTTTACAGAGCAGCCCACATCCTCATCCCCAAGAGCACTATCCCCAGAGCACGGTGCTGGCTGACTTCTGCTGTATTACAGCTTGAGCTTTAGTAGGCTGATTGCTTCATGTCATCTCCTGCATTTTTTAACAAAGTACACAGATCCTCATGGAATACTGATAGCATTTGCTGAGCACATCTGTTTTTACAAGACAGAGCAGCTATCTATTTGTCAGTCACACTGCATCTGCCTCGTACCACCATTCACAATATTGCTGTTTCCATGAAAACATTTCATGTTTTCTTTTTCCTGCTGTTTAAAAATGCAGGTGATGAAACAGCACTGCCACATTCAGGCATCTCTTCAAACACAACAGGACAACAAAGTGTGTGTCTCTTCATGATGACAATCCCAAATGGACTCAGCTCCAGGTTCAGGTAAGATGCCTTTGTAGTACAGCTATGTAATAACTCTACTGCCACGATCCTTTGCTTCAGTCAAACAAACAAACAAACAAACACTTTTGGCATGTAAGGTAAAAGCCTTGCTCCAGTCTTTTGGCCTTTCTTATCAAGTAATCCAGAAAGATAGACATGAAGTATTCAAGTCTGGCTGGCTTTGATGAGCAGTAAAATTAAAACTTCTAGATAGAATGTGTTATGCTCTTTTAGTTTAACTCCAACTTTTAATTCTGTTTATTTGATAAATAGGGCCATTTGGAGGTCCACTGCAGGCTCTGTTATGAGTTTTAGTCATTCTACAGTGATACCCCAAACCACTGAATGTGGAGGGAGAGAGAGACATTGTCACTGAAGGGAGTGCTACAAACTTTATTTTCCTCTCAAGCATCAATACTTGTAAATAAAAATAAGGACACACAATGACCATAATCTCCTTTGCAACCTCTGCCCTTATTTTCTAACATATTTTTTCCACAACAGATTAAGCACCAAGATGCTGAAACCTTCCTCCCTGTCATTTCATAAACAAACTCTTCCAAAAAATGTGGTTTGTTTTCAAATTAGATACCACATTCTTACTAATTAACTGCTTTACTCAGCTCATGCTTATGTATTAGATACTCACAAACAGTCTGCAAGATGAAGATTTTTGTACATGATAAGAATAAAACCAGGAAACTTTGATCTCCAGCTAGCAGTCACAAGCATCAGACCATGCCTGCATGGAGAGCAATTACTCAGAAGCAGGTGCTATCAAATCCTTTTGTTTCTCTAAATAAAAGCCTTCATGGTTAGAATCAGCAAACCACAACTGATAAACAGGACACAAACAATTTCCCCTGAAATATCGTAGGTTTCTAGTCTAAACAATTCCTGGATAATTTGACAGCCAACATAGATAAAAAAGTAAAGTCTACAGAAAAGCAATGATGACTTTTTCTTTCACTTTTGAGTCCATCATCTTTAAGTACAAAGTAAGGATTTAAAATGTTATGTAAGTTTATGCTGGCTGAAACAGTTTATACAAAATGCAAACACATAAAAAAAATAACAAGCCTGTCAAAATCTTAAAAGCAGATAGAGACACAAGACTGATTACCCATACAGAAGAAATCTTGAATTTTTATATTTATCTGGGGATAAATATAGAGAATTGTATTTATATTTTTCTATCTTTTCTAACATCAGAAACATTCCCAGGCTTCTAAAGGTTTTTTCTTTCAGAGGGAAGGAAGCTGCAGGGCAGGGGGTGACACTGGGCATGGCTCTGGGGTGACACTGGGCATGGCTCTGGCTGAACCCTGAACTCCAGCTGGGAGCACAGGGTGCCACAGCAGCGATGTGCAATCACAAAAGTAAACTCACAGAGTATAAGTGGTGTCACAGGGATTGAAAAGCCATTTTGTCTCAAAATAGGGAATTATAAAGAGTCTTTATTGGATGGAGAAACACACGACTCTGGTTTCTGTGCAGTCCTTCCCTTTTCTTAGTGCTTCAAGTGTTTCCCACTTGGGAAAACAGGTTAGGAGGCTAAGTCCATCAGAATGTTAACTCACAGGAATTCCTGTGAGGAAGAGCCTGATATCTCATTTCTTACACAAAGTAATGGAAATATGTGAAACAATTTATGAGATTCTACTTTTAATTCAGTCTGTAAAAGGTATTAGCTAACCTGAATAATGAAATCATTTTTAGAAACTAAAAGCAGTTGAGGTAAGACTGTGAAACTGGTAAAAGAGCTATTTCCTCCAGAGCTGAGAGATCACTATAAGCAATTTTCTTTGGTTAAATAATTACAAGAAAACAAAACCACAACAACAAAACAAGAGAACATATGTTTAACTTTCAGGTGCAGAAAAAAGGCAGATTAATTTGGCATGACAGAAACATAAATCTCAGGAAAAGCACAATTTACTTGATAATTCTATTATTCCAGTTGACAGAGCTTTTGAACATGAAAATAGTTTTTAACAGGTTTGCAAATCCCTGAGATATTATTCAAATAAAGGGAAAGAAGGCCATGTAAGTCTCTCACATCACCTCTTTTTGAGAAGTTTGTGCTCTTTTAATATGGTAAATTATATTTGGTGCTATGACCTGCTTCAGAATTAGTTTGTTATAGCATAAATTGAATCTTCTGTGCTACCTCGTGCAGTACATGACACTGGAAGTGCAGTCAAAATTCAGGTCTCTGAATGAATTTTTCACTTAAAAATGTCTTTCAGCTCAGATGATTGGGAACACAAATATGTGCTCTCTGTCACTTTGCTGTACTAAGCTTTCATCTTTAATGCTGGTGTCAGCACTATCGCAGTTTTACTGCTTGCTTATTTCTTTTGTATGCAAATCTTCAGAATAATGAACCAGAAGCTATCACGTTGCTTTAAAAAGTCTCCAGCAGATATTAATTGTGTTTATCCTGACTTGGCATGTTTTGTCAGGACTTGGAAGGTGGCAGGTACTGCCTTGAACAGCTCAGACTAAAAACTCAAGAGTGCATTAAAACAGATGCAACTTCTCAAGCACTGTCCTGTCAGACACTGCAGAGGGTAGGAGACTATGCATAAAATGCATAGCTCACCTTGAGTGAACAGATACTTTTCTTGAAGCCACTGGTCACCAGTCTGATTCTGTAGTTTGATTATAAATGTCTGTGCTTGTCATCAAATCTGGCCTGGCAATATGAACCGTGGCTGGCACACAGAAATATCCCCCCTCCCACAAGCAGACAGTCCCACTACCGTCTTCATGAATTTTTGAAATTGGTGATCCATTTCTAGAGTTGAAGCAATATTTGGCTCATCTCTTCAAGGCCTACCTCCACACAAGACAGGTGAGACACTGAAGTTCTGTGGAACTGAGCTGGAACCACCTCAAATGGGTTTGCCAAACTCTAGAGATCCTTCATGTTCTACTGATAAATCACAGTTTCCTTAAACACCTACTTGTTTAAATGCTGCCAGGGCTCATGGACTCTTTGCTGTGTTAGCACAGCCCTTTCCTTTCCCCCAGTTCATGATGACAACTCTTGCAGTGCCAGTGCTCCTCCTGGGTGCTCCTGATGGTGCTCATTCCCAAAGTGGTACCAGCAGATTTGGAAAGCATGCACGGGAATTGCTAACCCACCACTGAAACACAAAAATCTCTCAGGTGAAACAAAGCAATTACTTAGGAGTGCCCAACTCACTCAATTTATCAAAGCTAATTATTTCAAGTATGAACTGATGCTTCATTTCAAGGTAATTCATAGATCTTTCAGAGGTGTAATTAAAACTGGAGCTCTGAGCTGGGTGAGAAAATCGAGGCCATGCCCTGCCCTTGTCTCTGTGCTTTCCAGGCAAGCAAACAGGCCCACTGAAATGCAGGAACACACCGAATAACACACTGAATCTATGGGATGTATTTTCTGAAGGCTGGGTCAATAGCCTCTTAGTTTGCTTATCCCAAAGAAAATTAGAGACTGTTGGAAAAACAAACGAGAATTTTCAGCTTATTTACTTAAAACAATAAGGGAGGCCATTCCTAGGAAGGTTTCCATAGGAACCACCACTGCCAGAGACTGAGGAGAAAGGTGTTGTTGGGCTCCCTCCCTAAGAACCTGGCATCAGGCACACTCCCACTCCCAGCAGGAGACTGCTGAGCCCTGCTGGATTCCTCACTGCTGCTCTGCTGCCAGCCTGCCTGAGCTGCACCTCCAGGAAGGACTGCTGCCTCATGAGCACTACAAATACGAATTCACTACATTAGGGTGCTTTCTGTGTTGTGGAGAAGGTTTATCCTGACAGGAAAGAATGATCAACAGCAAAGTACTCTACTGAGAATCCACAGCTGATCTGAGCAGAGAGCTAGAGATTAGAGTGGTACTCAATATTTCCTGGCTGGACTGGGGTATTATACACATTAGCTCTTGTTGTTCAATACTTCTAACACCCATGCAGCATCATACTATTTCTGATTTGTTGTATCTAAGCTTGAGCAAAGTCTCTGATAATAAAAGGACAAGTCACTAATCTCTGCATCACACAGTTGCTATCATCTGACAATTTTATATTCATACTTTATTGATTCCTGTGAAAGAAATATTCTCTGCTGATTTTTAAATTACATACATACAAGAAATGGCTCAGCCTTATCTCTGCCTTTGGCTGGATACAGCAAAAATATAAAGATTTTTTCTAAGAATGACAGTACAAAGCAGTGTGCTGACAATGTGATTTAGCTGTGCTTAAAACCAGAGAGTAAATCCAGTTGATGACAAAATTTAAATAATAAGTTCATCTTATCTACTAGCATAAAGAGGGAGAGAAACCACACTACAGGAAGGACCTGATTTTGGAGAATGATGCAGCATCTTACTTAAGATTTTATTCTTTCTTAAAGACATACTCTTACTTTGTTCTGTCATCAACACTTCAAAAAAAAGTCAATCTTCCATATTAAATGTGTGCCTGTGTGTCTCAAGAACAAATGAAACCAAAGGCAGAAGAAATTACCTGTGAAGCACTAAGTTCCTCTGTTACACCAACACTGTGTGAGAAATCAGGAAAGAACAGCACTGAAATCATTTGACCATAGTGACAGAGAAGAGAATCCAGCCTCATGCAGTATAGTATTTTTCTATAGAAAAATGTCTGGTCTTGCAAAATATCCTATAAATGGCCTGTGTCTTTGTTAGTATCTCCTGGAAGATAAATTTCAAACCACCCCTCAGTACCGCAACAGCCAAGTTTCCCAATAAGCTTTCAAGTGAAATATCCAGAATTTAAAACCCCTGAGCACCCCAGCTGCTTTCCATCAGTGTGCTGGAGAATACTGCATGAATCTGCCCTAGCACAGCTTTAAATAACAGCTAATAGTTCCTCATGCATCTTCCTCTTGAATCCCTTTTCATTTGTTCTTCTGAAATGGGCACAACATCCTCTGGGCACACAAGCACTTCCAGGACTGTTAAAGAGTCAGCCCTGTCAACCTTCCTCTGCAATTACACCATAAATGTCTTCTTGTATCATTTTACAGAGATCAGGCCCTCCTCTTACTATAGGTCATACATTAATATCCGGATCCTGTTCTAATTACTGTGATGGTAACTCAATGTATAATTCATACAGTGAAGAAACAAGAGTCTGGCCAAGGCAGTGGTACTTGTTCCCTTGCTGATTCAGAATTACCTCCAGAGTGGTTCTTTCATTTGTGCTCATCAGGAGTCAGGGAAGTTCAGGGCCAAATCAATAAGAAAACATGTCCTGCCTCTCCAGCCTGGGCAGAAATAGCCACATCGATACAGAAAATCAATTCATTTTTCTGTAGCTGCACAGGATTAGTATCAAGGAAGACAAGACACATTTGACTTTTAAAATAAGTTTAGAAAAGGCCCAAAGAACCACCTGTAAATCTATCGTTTATGAAAAAAAAAATAGCATGTCTCCACTCAGAGCTAAGTTTTTCCTAAGTACTAGACATTACTCATTCTTAGAGACACTTGAAAATCTCAGACGTCTTCACTTTTGTTGATTTGATGTATTTTTATTCCTACGACCATATAAAATGCAAAACAATTTCCATACCCTCCCTGTTTACTGAAAGCAACAGCAGTCAATACCTTTCTCTTTACAGACATTCAAGTCGACCCTACCTGCTAGCCAACCCAAAGTTAGGAGAGCACTGACAGAACACAACCAGCTGATGTGACCCAATGCAGACCCAGGTGAGGGTGTGCCAGCAGAGGGGTGTGACTGAGAGTGTCCTGCAGCCAGCACACCCAGCCCTCCAGATCATCAGTCCCTTCTGCCAGCCAGCTGCAAGCCTGGGACTTGTGAGGAAGGAACTTCCAGGTGACTCAGGGAGTCCCTCCTGTCACAAAGCCTGCTGTCTGTACTGCTCTGTTTCCAGGGGATCTCTCTCTAGCACTGCTTAAGAAGGAGAGGGAAAGCTGGAAGCCTTCCAGTGGAAACAGGTGAACAGTGAAACTACTCCTAATGTACCTGCCTTTAAAGAAGTGATGCTCTGTATGAATTAAGCAGCCCTGCTCATCTGCCTAGGAAACACTAAGGAGAATTTTTGGCATGGCAAGGAAAAACACTAACAGGAGCAGAAAAATACTCTTCAGCTTTTAAATGTCCCCATTTCAGTAAGAAGTTAACTTTACTCGAGTCTATTCTAGCCACACAGTAGAACACTACATCTATGAGACTGAACAGTAAAGAACAATCAGCATATGGCAACAAGGCTTGAGTGACTGAAGGGATGGCAGATGCCACACTCCAGGCTGGGCTGTGAAGGGAACACACCAACACAAATGGCCTGGGCTCGCTGAGCTCACACACAGCACAGCCCCTCTGGGCATCACAGGGCACAAATGAGGCTCAATCCACCCAGGCTTCTTCCTAATTATTGAATAACTGACTGCCACAGGATATCACATTTCAATTAGCTGCAATGTCTTATTTTGTGGGTTGGATTTTTTTCTTCCCCTCCACAGAAAAGTTCCAAGGTCCTTCACTTTTCTCCCCACCACATTCCCAACTCAGTATGAAATTTTTCTTTTGAGGATTTCTCACACATACATCCCAAATCCTCCCCTCCATTCACCCCCTTCCACAAGCAGATTATTTTAATTAATATGTACTTTATATTATAACACAGTCACCCTGCAGAGTATCTATTTTGTGAACATTACTGGAAAAGGAGCCTATTTTTGAACTGGAGGATCTTAATTAGCACTGTTTTCTAGAAGGACTCTATATCCAAAGATGTGAACAGCATTTGCCACTGAAACCCTCTATTTCTGGAAATTCTGCCTGATGATCTTTTAAAGTATCTAAATGATATATATACATATGCCATGGGATCATAAAATATAAAATACATTAGAAAGTATGCTATAATTCTAATTTGAAATTATAGAAAGATATATGTAATTTGATCTAATATGCTTTACTGCACCTTGGAGGTGTGACCTACTACACACTTTGAACTATCCAGTCCAAAAGCAAAATGCAGTTTTCAATGCACACTAATCTGATGTGTTGCCTTTTTTACCAAATGTTGCATACAACAACAGCAACAACAAAAAACACCAATATTGGTGTTAAGGATTTCTCACAGTGTTAGCAGAATGTCACGAGTTTTGTCATCCTGCACTGCAATGGGAGATATTGTTATTTAGTCACATTGCAGCTCCCAGAATAACCTGGTCATATGCTTGCTAAGCAAGAAGAATAAGCAAAGCAGACCTTGTAACAAAGGATGTGTTCTTTCATTTCACCAAATTCAGGGATAACATGAACTAGATTCAGGCAGTCAGAAGACTACCATAAATGAAGAACAATGTAAGTTGAGTCAGCAGGCTGTGGTAGACACTGACTGGACAGGACAATAATTAGTTTAATGCAGGCACTTAAAATGTTTATGGAATCAAAGGAAAGAGGAGATTTAAAAAGAGATGGTCCTAACCTGAAGACGAGAAGCAACACAAGGGCCCAAGAAACAACATAACACAACACAACCCTCGAGATCTGATAACCTCACTTAATTGTGGGTTAGTTTGTGATTTGTAGTAGACATTTGAATTAATGTAGGTATTCTGCAATTGGCAATCAAGTCACACATTAAATGCATTTGCTTTTGAAGCGTCACAGTCAACTGAAACAGTTCTTTGCCCTCTGGAGTTATTTCCTTGCCCACTTCCTTAAAACCAAGTAGTGAGTGGGTTTGAAAGCATTCTGACAGCTGGCTGGCCAGGCTGACAAGTGCAGTGGCCCCATGTGCAGTGTGTAAGTCCCCAAGCATCACGGAGCAGCAATGCTCTGACTGCACAAACCTGCTCCAGCTCTCAGCCAGCAACACACCTCACACTACAGACAGTGCTGCTTTGTGTTCCAAAGGTCTTCAGGTAGGCTCACCCTAGGTTCAACTCTGGGCAAACAATACAAAAGACATACTTCAAATAAGTCAGCTTAGCTGAAACAAACCCAAAGACCTAATTTTGAACATTTACAATAAAATCACACCAGAAATACCAGCAAAAGATATTCTATCACCATTCTTCACTTAGAGAAAAATAACAGAAATTACAGATGTCTAACACTCATAATTGGAAAGCAAGAATTGCACTTTTAGCAGTGGGAAATAAAATGTATCTATTCACTCCTGTTACATTTTTAAAGAAACTATATAATAGCCATCTCTTCAGCTTTCTTCTTACTTGCTCACAGCATCTTTCACTTTGAATAAGAGCTAAGATCAGCAACCCATAGGCAACTATTCCCAGCAATTTCAGAACAATTTTTGAAATTGTTGTAGGATGTTCATGAAGCACAGCATTCACAAAATACCTTTCCCACAGTTTTCCTCTAATCTATGAATGTAATCAACAGAATTCCAATTAATTTGTATTTAGTGCAGGGTTTTGTTTGGTGAAGAAACTACTCTCCCAAGCTCCTCATCTCATTACTCTCAGAAAGGGCTTGTAGCTTCAATATTTAATGTCAGGGAGAAAGAGATGGAATTATAAAATAACCACCACTTCATTACTTATTCCATGAGTATTTGAAATGAAGACATAGCAATGTACAGGGTAAATTATGAACAGAACAACTGTATTGCATCCCCTGCATTAGAATGGTTTTTGCTGTAAAAACAAGTTTGTTTTCACCTCTGGCAAGCACACCTCAAAACTGGCTGGGATCAAAGATAAAAGTGTGTATAGCAGTGGTATCTTGTCTTCCCAATATCCCACAGGTAACAACACCACGGAACAAATACTAAACCTTTCTAATATTTTCATTTTATAGGAATAAAATAATAGGCCTCAAAAACCTTATCATATTGCTTAAAAAGGTAATAAATAACAAAAAAGAAGATGGAAAAGTATGAGTTCCAGGTTAAATTTCTAGAAATATAAAACCAACGCATTGTAGCATTTCCTATTTTAACTATTTTAACCTTTCTGACATGCTGATGTACTTTGAATGAATGCTGAAGGTTTTTTTGGAAAGGTTACAGATGCTCCACATGAATAAAAGAGACAACTGCATCTACAAAGCCACTGATGCATGAATGGTCAAAATACTTCTCAAAGAACTGAAGGTACAGCAACCCTTCCAAGGAAATCCCGTTGTTATTGTCAGCATGCCCCAAAGCACCAGCACTAGGGGAGCTCTAGGAAGGCCAAACTGTGTCTACTTTTTATCTACAAGTAATTTAACCACAGAGAATCTTTCCAAACACTCTGACACCAAGGAGTGAGGCTGGCTCAAAGGATGGTTTATGCATGGAACACAGGGCCTAATTATTTCTGTGTTAAGTCTACCAAAACTCAGGTCATCCAAGCCTTGTACAGATACTACTACTCAAAGTCAACCAAATCTTTTCAGAAAATTTTAAAATGTGATGAAACAATTGACTGTAGATGGATCAGCTAAGCAAAATGGCTTTGAGAATCACAAAATTTATTTAGATCGATAGCAGTAGGCTTGAAAGGTATATGGTCCAATTACTGCCTACTCAATTTATGCAGCTGTAACTCTTGCCCACATTTTAACTTGGCACATACAAAATCCAAAATTCAGTGTTTTCACTGGTAGCAAACATTTTACCAGATGGTTACTTAATCAAATGTATTTCCTTGGTAATACAGAAACTTTGAACTACTAGCATATTTTTAAAACATTGATGTATTTATAAATCTAAAAGCAGTTTCAACTCTTTTTATAAATTTATGAAGTCCTATACATGTATAATAAATACCCGAACAGAATTCCCAATTTCAAAGAGAGTAGATCTAATACCTTTTGATTTAGAACTTCTCCCTCTGCGCTGGAGGATCTGCAAGTCTGAGAACATTAGAAAGAAGTGGTTTTCATTCTGTTGTCATTGGAACACAACTAAGAACACCACGACTGTCCACAGACCTAATTTCAATATGTAAAGCTTGGGAGTACACGAAGATCTACACAATTTTTACACCAGAGAAGTTCATCAGAGCAAGCAAGAAACTCCACGCAGTAACCTGCCAGCCATGAGGCTTCTTCTTACTGCTGGCTCACACCATGGTCAGCTTCCATCCTAAAAGTCTCAAATGCAGGACTGGAAATTAATTTTTAGCTGAATACTCCAGGTGGACCTCCTCTGACAGAGAGTCTGATCCAGTCAAAACTGAACTCATCCATCTCATTGGGTTTGTCTGACACAGCTCACGCTGGGACACTGAAAAGCTGAAAAACATAGGGCTCATCACAGAAATTCCCAGGCTGCCAAGACAAAGGATTTGCCATGTCCAGACACGTCCATTCATTTGTAATGGCTTCTCAGAGCTTTTAAAGTGATTTTCTTCTCTACAGAGCTCAGAATCATCATATACTCAAAGGACTGGAATAGAGTGGATTATCAGTGAAGCTGCTTGGATGCATATTATCTGTACATAATGTTTTGGTTCTTTTTTTTTTTTTCAAATCTAGGATTCTCCGTGCAGTGTGATTAATTAAACAGAGCCAAGCTCTAGTCTCTAGTCTAGTTTAAAAAGGCATGACTTCATAGGATAGATATGTATCAATGTATTTGTCCCACCAGGTTAAAATTTGTCCTTTTATTTCTGTCATGTACTCCACCTTTAGTTATTGAGAAAAAGGCATAGGAAAAAAGGGGTTTAAAACCTTGAGAAGATGATTTCTATGCTGGACCAGTGAAGGCTAATTACACAGGCAGGGATAAGCAGCATCACCTGGACTTTGTATCAGTTTGAGAAGACATAGCTCAGAAAAAACAGGAACAACCCAACAACAACAAACTAAAAGCATTAATGCTCTTTCTAACAGTGTCAGCAGGTTTCAAGACACAGTTTGAAAGCATGAAACCCACATTAAACAGAATTTGTACACTTGTTTGCCACAACAGAGTCTTAAGTCAGCCTCCAACACACTCCTTATTGTGCTCTAGGAAGGAAATCTAATTTTCCATTTCAGTCTGCATATCAATATTATCTTCCTGTGGTAAGCCTGGGTCCCTTATTCCCATGCCATATGGCAAATCAAATTCACAACTGAAAGTCCAGCAATCACAGTTGACTGACTGTAGGCAGACTTTAAAATAGGAAATTACTGTTTTCCTATACAGGCCTCTGCATTCTCTCTGCTAAAATATTTATTAATTTGAGCTAATATTAATTATTAATTTAGCTCCAAATGTGTTCCTTTTCCAGTTAACAGTAGAGCTCCAGTTTAAACCATATTCTGTAAATGTTTTATTGATCAAATACTTGTTCTCTTTAGGAACATCCTCACTGATACGACAGAAACAAAAGTTCAGAAAATTCTTCAGGTACCAAAATTTGAAACAACTTCTTTTAACTACTTACTTTTCAGCATGATGTCTGAAATAAGAATACAGAAACAATTTACAGGTACATTAAGCCAAGGAAATTGTTCTTCTTAACATCTGAATTAAAAGCCATATTATAATATTCAAGACAGACATTTTGATTGCCTTTTGTTTACCTTAAAATTGTATCTAAAAAAGGGATAGCATATGCATTTTACTATTCTTCTTTGTGTCTTCATTCTCTCTTTTTTATGGAAGCACAGAAACAGGACAGATATGCAGGAACTGGGAGCAAATGTTTTCTTCATCCTTACATTTCTCTGTCTGCTCTGTCCTCATCCTCTTCATGCCAATAGACATTTGTACCCATAACAGAATACACAGGGAGATGCCCAAGTATTTTTTTGGTGAGTGTCAACATTTATTGCTATCACCAAATGATACAGCTTTACTTACAAATTATTTACAAATACTGCTGATGGGAAGTAGAGAATAATTTTTTTTCCTCTTTGCTTGTGCAGGCACAAATTTTCATTTCTTCTTCAGTAAACTCCCTTACCTCAACCTTCAAGCTGTCCTTCTATCTTATTTTCTCCCCTCCTTGAAGGCTTGGTGGGCACCTGGCATCCAGTCAAGGTCAACCTACCACATTCCCTCACTCCAGGTATCACTCTTACTGATATTACTGTTCTTTACAGCAAGGTAGAACTTCAGAGATGCCTGGTACAGATCAAAAATATTTTGCTAAGAGATTTAAAAGAACATAACAGAATATATTATCACTTATGACACGGGCATGTGCAATGAATACCTAGGTTTGGTCATTCATTCACAGTTAAAATGCTCTATTCCCCCATAAGTGTTACTTCCCTCTAAATGTGCCTGAATTTCTTTCAATTTGCCAATGTGGGATGATAGTCAGATATAACAGAGCAGTTATCAAGGTCTTCAGCTGGAAGGATCCTATGCCTGCAAGGCACCACATTCAGAGCAGGCACACACCAAAACAGAGTCTGGGCACTGGAAACTTGTGCTTGGACAGTGCACACCAACATGACTGAGTCCAGGCCATGGTGGTAAATATAATTTTTCCATTGATATATTAATTTGTATTTTTGAATACACGCCTCTCAATTTGTTACGTTAATAGTGCAAATCTCACTTTTTTCCCAGTGATAAATTACAGTCAAACATCTCTCAGTTTCAATTTCATCAGTTTCAGTTTCATTCTAATGATAGATCTGTGGCCATACAAAGCAATTATTCTAGTTTCCTCAGAGCAGTGTCCAGCCCTTTTTTATCTCTGCAGCATACTGAATGATAAATGCTGTATTTACCAAATGCTAATATCGAAATTAGAGAGAATCTTCTAGAGTTGAAAGGGAATACAAATATTAAAGTCTGATGATTCTGTGCAGGAAGCTAAATCATTAGGCCTTAAGAGCTAATGGCCTTAGGAACACAAAACAGCTTATTTATGCATTAAAGATGCAATGTATTTACATTTTTCCAGTTCATGAGTTCTATGATGATTTCCTTGCCTGCACTTTGTCTCCTTTATAGTCTGTACAAAATGGACATGTTTTCCCATTTGGGTAAGTATGAAAAAGAAAACACACTAGCATTAAAAAAACACCACATGTTTTGGTTGCATAGAAAATCTGAATTTGACAAATTGGTTTTTTTAATTTGACAAATTTGGTATTTTTATGAAAAACCCTACTTTTTTAAACTAAAGGGCTGAAGTGATATTATGCTGAGATGCCCTTTCTTCACATAAATGTTTCAAATTTTTCAAAATGCAATGCAAAATGTGGCCCACTTTGTTGTCACTTCCTGTGAAGGTTTTTAAAATAACAAATTACAACTATTTTTTTTCAGTATTCTTTCTGAAAGTTGGCTTTTCTCTTTTTCCTCTTCAAAGCACTGAGTGCTTTGATGGAAGAGGCAGGACAGAAGTCTTACAGATATCACACTATTTATTTCAATGGTAAGTTACTAATGCATTTACAATAAGTATAAATGCAAATCTGACAGCAGCAATTGCACAACCACAGAATTCAATACAGTGATGTTCAAAATGACATCTGTTACATAGGACAGATGAGGAATTCAGCTGAATTCTAGTAAGCTACATTGATTGTCTTTTTTTTTTTTTTTAACTCAGAGTTGTTTTTCTAATGACAGGTAGTCATTTGAAAAAATAGTATTCTTACACACAGAAGAAATACCCATCACCTTCAAACAGTGTGGTATTCCAGAGAATTTCATAGGTTAATTTAAAGACTTGTAGGAGATAAAGCTCTGGGTTTTTTCCTTGGGCTTAAAGCATTGTCACAATTTATCATGTGTTATCTCATTAATGCATTATCATTGGAAAAAAGAGCTTTAAGTACAAAAATACATTTTATCACAGATAAAATGGAATGAAACTCAATGGAAGAGCTAATGCCTTCCCCAAATGCATTTAAACCAGCTACAGTTGCACTGGCAATTTAGGGATGTTGCATTAGGAAAGATTTATCATTATGATCTGATCATATCACCAGGAATTTTCTATGGACTCCATCTTTATGTACATTGAACAGGATGGCCTGCAGGAGAAATTAACTGCAATAACAGTTCTATAATGATTTCCTTTTAGCCCACTATTCCAGCTGCTCAACACTTCCTGAAATTTCAGCTTTCTAGATGCAATTTCAACAAACTGGGTGCAAAAACCAAACATCTAGTGTTTGACTAGTAGTAGAGTTAAAAGAGAATAAATAACATGAACAAAGTAGAAAAAAGCAATTCCCTCCCACGTTTGCTTTTAAGAAAACACCTCTGTCTTTTAAGAAGTCTGGAGATTTTAATGTGAAAGGTGGTAACACTACACAGGAATTAAGTTTGGGAGGAAATGGCTGTCTAGTCAATGCTGTGGCTGCTGATCTGAAAACTCTCAGCAAATTTTCATTGTATTATTCGCTGTGTTCCTGATACAATCGACTCTAATGACACTATTTTAGTTTCTGAAGCTGGGTACCTTCATAGGTAACTGGAGGTGATGAGATTCAGCAGTGAAGGGGAAGATGATCACTGTTTTTAAAGGACATTGTGCTGTATCTCACGAGGGTAAATACGAGCTCCTGGCAGCTGGTGAAAGAAATAAAAATTGATCATGGCAAGGGAAAAATCTTCTCATCCAAGAGTTGTACAGCTGCAGCTGCTCCACTATGTAACCAATAAAAAATCAAGTTACTCACCAAGACAAAAGGAGGAAACACCCTGTCAGTTAACTTCAACTAAAAATTCTAGAGTTTTATGCTTTTAGTAGAGAACTTTAAATTACTGAATACATCCTCAGTTCAGGTACTCTCCTGCCAAAAAAGACAAAGTCACATAAGCAGAAAATGCACTCAACTCCCTTTGCACTGCCCTTGTGTCATGTTGTAGTTCCCAAATGTGATTCTTATTTGTGTAAGCAAACTGTAATTGTTTTCTTTTCCCTTTCAATGGGAACAGAATTAGACCCAAAGCCACTCAGTTATGTATGCTCCCCCTGCTTCACTTTTCCACTACCCTTTGTGGTGACCTACCAGTGAGCAAGTACCTCATTTGTGCCTGAAGCAATTTCAGATTATATGAATCCTGCACAGCAACAACTTAAGACTTGCAAGAGAAAGCTTGCTGCTTTCATTATTTTAACTTTTCCACAGAAGAGGAAACGTAGCAGTTAAATCCTGCAATGATTCTGCAGACAGCCGAAGAATGTATCTCCCCACATAAAACAGATCTAGGCTTTGAGCAAATAAATAATTTTTGTGCAAAATACAAGTATAGAATCCTTTTTTTTTCCACTACAGGTCTCTGAAAAGCCCTATTACTTGCTTCACTGTTGGCAATGGAGAAGAAAGTCCATTATTAGTGGTTTCCAAAATGCTGCTGACAAGACTGGAGTATTATTCATGCAAATAATTTTCATTTCTGAAAATATTTTTACTCCATTGAGAGTATTTTCCCATTAGTTCCCCTGATGGCAAAAGTCACCAGTAAAAGATGGAACTAGTCAAGGAAGAAGCAATTACTTCTCTCTTGCTGATGAGACAACAAATTGGAGCCAGTCAAGTTTCCACTGAAGCATCAGACTGCTGACATAAAGAACAGCACTGCTAACTACTGATTCTTGTCAATCATGAGACAACTCTTCCTGAAAAAGTGTTTGAGGCTTCATTTTACTAAAACCACAGAAATGCTACAGGAGTGTTTAGAAAGGTACACGACGTTAGGCTTGGAATGATATGCAGATTTATTTTTATCTGAAATATGTAAGTGAACAGTCCATGATGAGAGAATCAAATTTCACAGTTAATAGGTTCACTGATTATGATGAATTGTCAGTATTTAGTTAAAACACCTCCACTCAGCCAAGAATGTCATGATTTCTGATGGAAGTTGGAACATTTCACTGCACATTGTCCCAGTTGTCATCACATCTTTGGCTCAGTAATTTTTTCTCTTAAAGCAACTGCATTTGCACGGGAATTCTGTTGTGCATGCAAAAATCTTAGAAAATTTACAAACGTGTTAACCTGCAAAACTTGGTTCTGCAATTTTAAGAAACCATAAGGGACAGTTCCTTAAAAGACTTTCCTTTTGCAAACATGTGGTGGTGTCTGGCAGGTAGGCTTCATTTATTAGGCAGCTCCTGCTGCCAGATTTTCCCAATAGGTTTCAAACAAATGCATGACTAACAGAAAACATTTGCATCTACACAAATCCTACAGAAAATTACTCAGAATGGCAATTTTTTTATTAAATATTTGTATCTCTCTGAAACATTTATGCTTACTTTGTTTATCTGATGGCAATACTAAACACCACTACTGAAGATGGCATAAAAATCTTCGGTTTAACTACAAGAATTCCCAGAGACAGCAAGTTAGTGTGACTAGTCTTTAAAAAACCAGTTCACTGGTTTTTAAAAAAATTTTTAAAATTAAAATTAAACATTTTTAGCATGTTTTTGCCTAATAGCAGCAACTGAGAAATTTCAAATGCTATGTATTATTCGAATCATTGAGAAATGACAGATACTAGGCCAGGTTGTACAGTATGAACCCTGAGAAAGCATCCCCTATAAAACCATGCAGAGTTGTAGATTTCCCATCCAGCTGACATGGAGTGGAGAACAAAGGTGCTTTCTCCTATGGTATGATTTAATACTAATGTGTGTGCTAGCACGAGAAAGGTGTATTCCAAATAATATGCTGGAGAACAATAAAGTAGGAATTTCTGTTCTGTAACAGTGGTAAAATCAGTTTTCTGGCCTTCATTCCTGTTGTCAGAGGATACACCTGTTTGCAAATCAGTACTGTTAATAAGATTTATCTCTAACCTGGTTTAAGGTCAAAACATGCTCACAGTGCCCAACAATACTGAAAAGTAGTCGTAATTCACTTCTAGATCCAAGCTCCTCACCTGCTCTCTTCCAAACTGAAATAAACCAGCTGAAACGAACATAAACATCCATGGTAACAATTCCTTTTCTAAAGAAGATTAAATCTGCACCAGGAATTGAGGATTTCATACTGTAAAATAACAGGTGATCAGTGCCTGAAGCCAGTGTGAGAGAAAGGTGCAGCACTGAAAGCGCACTGGGATTTGAAGAAGGATGTGTAAAATAAAAAAAGCACAAAACTGTCCTCTACTTGCCACATAATCCTCATAAATCTAACCCAGCATTCACATGTTCTTGCTGCTGGCTCTCCTGCATCCATTGACAGATACTCTCTCCAGGGTGGAGTAGCCAGCCCACTTTAAGATACAAAATCTGTACATACTTATCATGACTATTAAACAAAATCAGATAGTGCATCAAGGTGGCTGAATAATGCAAGTAAATTGATGGGTAATAAGAATTCAATTTTTTTGTGTGTGTGAATTTTATATTAAAAGATATATGGAAAAAGTAAAAAAAAATAAAACAAATGAGGAGGCTACAATAACTCATCATAGATTTTGAGAATTGCAGTTTTCTAATCTGAACTAGGTTGTATTTCATTTAAATTAGAAGATCAGAGGTGGGAATTATTAGAATGTTCTTTCTAAACATTTACAGGCCAGCTGCATACGAGGACTGTGTTTTTCATTCACGCTGTCACACTGGGAAAAAAAAACAAACACTTTTAACATTGCCGTCGTAACTCCTGAACATTTGTCTGTTTGGTTTATTAAGTTACAAGTTACTGCCTGTGATATAACCAAACAAATAGCTACTGAAGCTGGAACAGCTCTTTCAATTAGCATTGTCACACAAACAAGAACATTTGCACTGTGAATGAGTAAGCGGCTGGTGCAGCCAGGGGAGCGGCGGCTGTCTGGGGGAGCCTGAAGAACGACTGCGACATTCGGGTGCCGTGGCTGATGCCAGCTCCCCCCACTCACACACGCTCCTTGCTCCTTCCCAATCCTGCCCTGCGGGTGCTCCCACAGCTCGGCCCAGCGCTGCCAGCCGGGAGCGGGGCAGGATGCGCGGCGTGCAGCGAGCGCCGGGCTCCGCTCCCGGGCCACGGCGGGAGCGCGGCGAGACCCAGCCCTGGAGCAGGGGCGGCTGCAGCTGGAGCACAGGCCGACAGAGCGGGAGAGACCCGCAACACCCCGCACTGCACACACACAGAGACCTGCAACACCCCGCACTGCACACACACAGAGACCTGCAACACCCCGCACTGCACACACACAGAGACCTGCAACACCCCGCACTGCACACACACAGAGACCTGCAACACCCCGCACTGCACACACACAGAGACCTGCAACACCCCGCACTGCACACACACAGAGACCTGCAACACCCCGCACTGCACACACACAGAGACCTGCAACACCCCGCACTGCACACACACAGAGACCTGCAACACCCCGCACTGCACACACACAGAGACCTGCAACACCCCGCACTGCACAGACAGAGAGCCGCAACACCCCGCACTGCCTGCGT
>VZTT01043399.1:35070-89090 GCA_013400855.1 Buphagus erythrorhynchus | reverse complement strand
CCCGCACTGCACACCCCTCCTGCACTGCCCTGCCCCAGCAGCCCCATCCCAGCACCGGGACATCCTCCGGGATCACTCCTGCCCCATGGAGACAAGGATGAAGGGCGTGGCACCAGCCCAGTGCTGGGCAGCGCAGGAACATCAGCGTCTGATGGTTCCCCAGTGCTGGCACCATCAGGAATGCCCAGGCTGGGATGCCCAGCCATGTGTGGCACCCAGAGAAGGCTGTGCTGTGGTGCTGGGCCAGTGCTACAGCCAGCTGTGAGGACTGCCACACTGCCAGATGTTTAATGTCAGTGGGAAAGCTGGGTGTTTATTCTTGAGGGGTGTTTATTCTCTACAGTCTTCCCTTCTGTGAGTCCCAGAGTGTTAAGGAAACTTCCCAGTCTGACCGGTGTGACTCGCTGGCAGTCACACTCCCAGCTCCAGACTTTCCCTGCCAGGACCCAAGCCACACACAGTGACCCAAGAGGTCCCCACTGCACCCCCTGCACTCCCCCCATGCACACAGTCAGACCAGGCTTCCTCACCAGCTCCAGCCCAGACTTCCCATAGCAGACATCCTTGTTCCATACAATATCCTTGTTCCATAAAGCAAATTATTCCTGGTGCAGGAACAGAGAAGCAGCTGGAGCTGGTGCCTCTGAGAAGGGGCACCAACAAAGGAACCTCTGGGCTTTTATCCTCTCACAGTCCAAGCAGGCCAAAGTCTTGCTCTCCTCCCCAAGTCCTGGGCTCCTGCAGGTGTGTCACTCACCTGGCTGTGCCACAGGTCCCTTTTGTCATGCAAAGAATTGACAGTTCAGGGACTCTTGCCTTGGCCTCACCCACCCAGAGCTCCACCTGCAGCTTGCAAACAGGGACACCTGCACCAAATGGATCCCTCAACAAAAGTGACAAGCATATGCATGAAAACCTAACAAACCATAGTGGAAAACCATAAAAACTTCACCAGGCATAGATTCAGAATTGCCTGTAAACTGGAATGCTAAAGCTACTTTTGCATCCAGGGAAACAGCCTTGATAATTAGATTATTGATTGAGTTATGAGAGGTCAAATTTGAAGCTGGCATAATTCAGAGCCCCCAGCTAGGATATTTTAGGTAACTTAGTGAGCAAATGAACCCAGATCTGATTATGAAGTAGTAACACTGGACAAGCTGTGCAAGAATGGTGGTTTTCTAGTGCCATGCCTCAGAGCACTGTACATTACTTGCAGCCATAATGGGACCACATTTTCACTTCTTATTGTCTGTACTATCATCATCCTGGGATACCATTGGTATAGTCTCAGAAACTTGTGGGCTTGTCCACAAACTGGTCCCACTCATTCTTAAGCTATTAAATCAATTAAATTATTCATAAGATTCTGTTATCATTGTGTTTCTTACTAAAGACTAAGTTCACAGCATAAATTCATGTACCTAACTGACCTCAATAACTTTCAAGCTATTCAGATTCTTATCCAATACTTATTGGATAATACTTACTGGATACTTATTGGAGATCTTTTAACATGCATGGAAAGTAGTTTTCTTCCCAAACAATTTTACTGTCTTTATACTCCTTTTCTCTCCTGAATTTCTGAAAGTACTCAGTAGAATTCAATTCACCTAAATAGCATGTGAAGGAACCAAGACCACTATCTGTAAGCTTTAGAAGCTTGATGATTTAGTTTGGTTTGAAGTTGAATTTTTTGCTTCATTCTGTTTTCAATTCCTTTTCTTTTGTTTGTTTGCATTGCAGCAATCAGAAAATTAGCACAGAAACAGCATTTGCAAATGTTATTTTCATAGACTAGATTCTAGGATTGCCTTGTAAGACTGAGCACAGAAATGTCCTAAATATTTTCCAAGAGGAAATGAATATATTTGTTACAGCAAATGCACAATTCAACATATTTCGTTAAGTCCTGGGGCTATTTTCTTGTAACATCTTGTCAGCCACACATGTAAAACTCCAGTGGCACAGCTTTGAATCTCTTTGTAAATGATGACACTGAGGAAAAGCAACTACATTGAGTTTCAATGAAAGTAAACTTTGCTTATCAGAAAGAAAAAACAAGATGGAAAAAAGTTTTTGTTCCACTTACTACACATGAGAATTGATTAGAGAAGCAGAAGTCTGTGTTAAGACTACACAAAGTGTTTATTAATATGATTATATCACTCACTATGAGAAGAAACGTGGTCATTTAAGAGAAGGCAGTTTGTGTTTTTCACTGGAGACTGTACAAAGCCCACGTGGCATCTGCCCACTGCTCTGTGCTCTGCGTGACTTCTGGAACATTTCAAACTGTCCTGAACAGCCTACTGAAGTGAGCACACAGTCACTGGATTTAACACCAACTTCCACCTCTTTAGTAAACTGTGGAGTATAAAACCACACACTACCAATTAGTGGCAACAGATGTTGACTAAAATTTCAAAAAAGCTTTTAAGAAGCGGCCTTTAGATAATAAAAATGGTTTGAAATATCTGAGTCAGATATATAACAGATGAGATTACTTTTCTGTACCCCTTTTCTGCCCACTTGCTGTATATGCATTACTGTGCTGCCATCACTAATTCAATTTGTACATACAAGAATAAAAATAAAAAAAAATCCTAATTATTAGCAAATTCCGTGCTCAAAAGCTCAAGTCTTCTTTTCATGTGCCAAAAAATCATTTAAGAGTATATACTTCAGTAACTGTTCTTCCTGCCTACAAAAATATTCTTGTGCTTTCAAGAAAGAAGTTCCAGTGCATTTTCCAGTCAGGTGTCTAATGGGTCCATGGACACAGAAAGTAAATTCTGCAAGGCAATGGAACAGACTCATCCTATCTACCAGATCTTTCTCTACTAAGCTTCACTGGCAATGGGGTAAGTAGTCCTCTAGATGCAAAACACATGAAAGAGTATATATGTTCTCATTTTCCTGAACAGGTTGTGTACCTGGGTCTCCCTTACTAACACTAGGTTGCTGTAACTGTGTCTGTACAAAACACAGGCTGTTAGCTCTAGCTGTAAATATTCTTACTAGCTGGAAGAGTTGGCCTAGTGCAAAAAAAGCTGTTTATTGTTTCTTCACCTAGCCTGGCAGCTCTGCCAAATTACTTGCACTCAGGGTATCTGCAGATAGGTGTGAAAGCAATTACAGAGATACCTAGTCTATTTTTGCCTCTTTTCTCTCCTCAAAATTTACCCATTTCAAAAACCTAAGTAAAGGCTTGGAATAAGTAATATTCTGGGCTTCAAAACACATCTCATTTTCCCTATCTGTAACATAGAAGTTGCAAGAAATCTGGTGCTCCTCAGGAATAGCAACAGATAAACTACAATTTTTGCCACATTTCATCCCATCGTTATTTCTTTTTCAAGAATGACAAGAAGAAAAGGGATTTCCTTCTGGTTTGTCAGAAGATTGCTTCTTGCAGGCTGCAGAAAACCAGCAGATATTTTGTTAAAAACACTTGGTGCAGAGCGGACCTGAGGACCATATGGTTTATTGCAAAAGATTCTCTCTGACACATCCTCCTCCAGTGTCAGTCCTGTTATTCTGTGGCAGGGATCAATAATCCCTGTGTGGAGGGAGATATCCTCTCAGCGAGGCCCAAGTGCTTAAGAATCCATGATTAGCTGCAATGAGAACAAGGACTGGACAAAGCTGCTGTGGCAGATTTGGAATCCAATAATGGATAATTCCTAGAAGGAGCTGCCAGCCCTTCAATGGAACTCACAGCAGTGACTCCTGAGCTGAGACACTGCAGAGTGCCTCCATGTCCACAGAGACTGCAGGTGCCACAACTGTGCAGCATCCTTGAGTTCTTCCTGCAGGTCCTCACCCAGATTTTAGGAGTTCCTGATCTGGACCTGGAAATGGGGCGTCTGTAGCTCCTGATAACCTTGATGTGAACACAACTGCTGTGTTATGGGAGAGATGATTCTCCTCATCACACCTGTCTTCCTTAACATGAAGATTATTTTATCCTCTCTTCAGCTCTATTCTCTTACTTGCAAATGAGGACAAGGTAATTCCAAACATCACAGCTAAACACTGACTGAAAAATACAAATACTTCCAGCTGCTTCAGATGTCAGTTTTCCTTCTCAGCCTACAGAGCCTGGGTTTGCTAGAGGTATAGTTTTTTTCATGCATTTCTTAATAAACATTTTTCACTAGGAAGAATTAATTTGATTAAATGAACTCCTTTATGGTATAAGGTTGATTTGGTAAATAGCTTGCTTCTACATTTTCAAAGTAAAGCTAGACCACATGCATTCTGAACTTAATTCAAACTTCAAAGCCTTTCACATTTTAAGGAAAAAGAAGAATAGTTTAAATTTAAATAAGAAATATGAAATATATATTCACACAAGCAAACACACCAACTTCATTTTTAAGACCATTAGTTTTTCTTTATAATATTCAGGAATATAAGTTTTTCAGGATTGACCCTTCATGAGAATACCATTTCCTGATATACTAAGAATTCACTTGAAGTGAGAATGCCATTCCTTACTCAATTCATACTAATAGAAGTTAATATCAAAATACAATCACGATTGTCAGTGACATGTGAATGTTAGCTTTTATGTGGCTGGTGGTAGCTATAAACATTTAAATACTTATCTTCCTCAGTGCCTCTGAATAGCAGTACTTGTCCTGGTTTATAACTCTATTAATTTGAAATGATACCCCCCTATATTTAACATTGACTGTTAGCTTGTATTTCTGCCTGCACTCTTCTGTGTAACAGTTCAAGGAAAAATGAATGCTTTGTGCAGGCATTACCTTATTCTCCTTGCTATGAAAAACAAACAAACAGCAAAAAACAAACCCACCAGAAAACAAAAACATACCACTTCCAATATTCAACCCAAAAATTCAACCTATTTTTCTGTGAAAACACCATGGTGAGTTCTTTCAGGAATCAAAAAATGAGAAATCCTTCAAATGCCTCCCAAGTTGTCAGAGATTTTCATTTGAATCTATCAATTATTTCTGTGTTGTATACATTGAATCAGTTTTGGCTTTCAAGATTTACCTTGCATAAATGTATCACCTGCTAACATTAACAGGAGCATGACAGTATTGGTGTTATCCAACCTTCTGCAGAGCAAGTCTGCAGAATTCCATAAAGCATATTAACTGCAAATGTATGACCCAAAGGTGGAGGTTTATCCTTATTGCTGGCTATCACAACAGCAATCCTTTAAAAAGCACTTCAGGAATACAAGGAGTTCGTGCACATCCAGGCACTCATTTCCTTGTCTGCCATGAAGAAAGGGAACTTGGGATGGGAGGGACACGACCTCCTTTCTTCCAGAGCATCTTGCTGGAAAGGCACAGAGATGCTGTGCAGCTGTCCTGCCACGTGTCCCCAGGCGTTCAGAAGGGACAGGGAGCAGCTCTGTAAGAACAGCTGAGCAGAGGAGACCAGTGAGTCTGCTGCAAACCCCAGCACAAAGGTCAGTCAGCCCTGGAGAGAAGCCAGATCCCAGCACAGACCCCAGAGTACAGGGAAGGAAGAAAAAAGGAATGCTCTCTTCAGATCTGCATATTGAATTACTTTGTTTCATATCTAAGTAATAAAATAAGCCCTGAAAATTATCTCTCTCTTGATTAATATTCTCCTCCATTTCTCTTGTAAATGAAATGAGACAGTTCATCTTCTGAAGATGAATTAGATGAAGCAATTCCTGCTCTACCATCACGCCATGCTCTTTAAAACCCCTCACATGCAACAATAACTGTCTCCGAGATCACTGGGACTTGTGGAAATGACCTAGTAATGTCTTCAGTAACACTTCCTTTAACTGACAATTATGCTACAAAAAACCATTTTAGACCATTTTACTAAATGAGTAAATCAATAACCAGTCTAAACAAAAACAGCCACAGTAATATATTCAAGAATACTATTATGGAAAAAAAAAAAAAAAAAGAAAATTTTAAAATAGCACTTTTCTCTCTGACTCCACACTTCATGGAGAATTGGCAAAGCACTCACAAGAAACACAGGATGACCTCACCAACCTTGGGGAATTAAGAAGAGAAATTTGCCTGCCCAAGGAAGTGCTTGACATTCAAAAATAACCTCCTGAAACATAACTAGTGTGCAAGAGTTCAGCCAACTAATGGGTTTTAACTAGGCAAAATCAGGCCATCTTTATGGTGAGACTGACAGCTTTGGCTCCACACTTCATCTTTTAAATGCCACCTACACCTCAGCTGGGGCACATCAATAGCACCATTGATTTTTTCTCACTTCAGTGAAATTACTCATTTTCTGCAGTTGCAATGTTACTGCAAAATAAAGCAACTATATGAACACTTGAGAGCTCAGTCCCCTTTAGGGTGTATGCCTTGACTACACCTCAGGATGTGGCTAAAGCTTTAATGATACCTGCACACAGCTCCTTTCCTTGTCTCCTATTGAAATTATCCTTCAGAAAAACCCCGATATGACTAATTACAATTATCTTCTTTATAAATTGAGGAGAACATTGCTGATTTTTTTTCTTTTTTCCTTTTTGGACATTTTCTTTAAATAGTAATAGTATGTGGGGTTTTAGGTTAATTTTGTTTGCATGTTTAAAAGCTGGGCTGGAATCTCCAGGCCATTTTGTAAAGCACAGTTCATATCAGTACAGTTGGTTCTTTTGTGCCTTCCGTAACACAAGCAAAGTAAGTTTTAAATAATTTCTTTTTTGGTCTTACTAGACGACAGGAATCTCTAAGTCATACTTACGACACTTAGTAATAACTTAAGATTCCAGTATCAGTAACAGTTTTTTAGGACTAATCTTTATCTTATCTGCAGTGCTTAATTGCTGAAGTATGACTGATTCTTAACAACCGCATCTGCATTAAATTCAATTCTCCTGTGATCCACAGGTCAACTCCACTTCTGCCTTTTCTTACAAGAAGAAATAAAATTGTCAGTCCTTATTATTACAACATTTGGACTCTACCCATACATCTTCCATAGACTTTTTATGGTGTTTTTGATACATTTTCTTTAAATAGTTAATTTTACACAGGACCAAAATATTCATAATTGCCAAAATTGTTGATATTTGAAGTTTATACTGTACACAATAAAGAATATATGTCCTAGCAATGTCTGTTGAACCATTACCTTCATTTATATTTCATTTGAAATAATACCTTCTAAATTCCTTTTTTTTCCTTTTTTTTTTAGCCAGGAGTTTTTTAGATCAATGTCAAATCAAAAAGGCGTATTTACAAAATGCAAGCAGGCCACAGATAAAGCCAGAACATTTTGCAGGAAAAAAAAGCTGCACAGAAATAAGTGGGTTTATCAGCACTCACAGAAATTGCAAAGAAGAAATTGTCTAACATGTATGACCTGAAAAAGAAAACTCATTTATCAAGGCTTTGCACATTTTTACACAGTACAAAACTTTCTCCCTAAAGCTAACAGTAACAGTTTGAAGGGAATTACAGGATATAATAGAAGTCTTAAGATCACAGGGAATTTTTCAAATGCTGCCTTTGGAAATAATACCTTGTGCATATAATTACTATTCATTGGAATACCACAAGTTCGCATAGCTTTTTTTATTTTTTTTTTTTTAATTGCATCTATTAATTTTGCTCATGTCACCATTAACATGCCAGCATTCCTTCTTTCTTGGGTTTGCAGAACAAACCTCCCTTAGCAGCACAGCCCATGCTGCTCTCAGGCACAGCAATCCCTCATGGTGACTGGGAGTTGTGGCTGCTCCAGAGCAGATGGAGTCAGCTCCTCCATCCTCTCTCACCTGACCTCTGCCTCAAGGAAAACTTCCCTGGATGGCTGCTAACATCAGAAGGTCTTGTCATCTCTTTGAAATTAGCCTTAAACTCTGCATTGAGAAATGGACTACTAACTTCTGAGGTTATTTCAGCCATTCTTTTCAGAAGAAAACTGTATTCCAGACTGGTATCAGTAGGAGGCTTTTTCAATACTTTCATCCAAAACCCTTTCCCTTATTAGACTACTTTTCCTGTTAACTGTTTACAGTTCACCTGCACTGAAGGCATCTGTTGCTGTACATTCCCAAGCTAGCAGTGAGAAAAGCTGCACCCAAGCCTTCCTAGACCTTACTGACATTTTAGTTATTTACACAATGCAAAGGCAGTCATTTAGATTAGTCAGGAGACAAACAAATTGCTGGCTGTATACATACAGATTTCTGCAAGCTATATACATAGAGATTTCTATCTGTCTGTATAAATATGAGGGATTTACTTGTTCCAAAAGCTTGCAAATCTTGATTACCCTGACTGCCACAGAGGCTGGACATGTGTGAGGATATCCTCAGTGAACACGAAGCTAACTAAAGCAGCTTAGACAAGATCTTTTATTCGATGGCAGAGAAGTGATCTTGGATGCAATACAATGTAAACAATCCCGAATCACTACAGGGATGTTATCACCCCACTCCCTCCATCATCTGTGTGCTGTAACTGCAGCCAGCCTGTAGCCCCCTTCCTCCTCCAGTGCAGCATCCCATCATCTTACAGCACCCACAGCCAGCAGCACTGCTTGGAAAAGGCACGGTCACATCTCTCACTCATCTCTGCCTCCTCAAACAAAGCTGTGGAAATCATCCCTCTAAATCCTCCCTGATCTCCTTGCAGTGATCTCACTTGCAGAGCTGTTCAAACATACGGGCATATGCTCGCCTGTAATTTCAATCTGTACATGCCATTCCCTTGAGACATCATTACCCAGCTGAAGTGGAAATTCATATCTGTACACATTAAAAAAATAACACTGCGACAGAAAATGTGACAATCCTTGCACGATAAATCGCCCATGTCGCTGCAAGAAATACTGTAACTCATAGAACAAAATGAAAACATATTATATTGAAGCATCCCTATAAAATTAGAAGGGAGATTCTCAGATTTCAGGTGCTTTCATTAAGGAACAATGTTTCATGAACTACACAGATATACAGTATTTTTAAAGCATTTCTGAGAAATTTTAATTGTATTATCAAGGTACTTGAAACCACATTTAAGAAAAAATACCTAGTAGAAAAGTGATTTCTGATTTGGTCACTTCCAGAACCTGCAGCACTTGTTCCAGTTGACTTCCACTAAATTTCTTGCCAGTTAATGAGAACTGCATGACAAAATTTGAAGAGAAAAACCATACTGCTGACAGAGCAGAGTAATTAGTGACTGAAACCAAGTTAGGCAGGATCCTTATGCTGCCACTATTGAAGCTCAAGGAATATTTACACAGGATCTCTATCAGAGAATAAATGCACACATGAAGAATTATTACTGTATTTCCCAGTGAACACATAAAATAAATACTCAAGCATGGATTACACACACAAGGGAAGCTTTTGAGAGAGCAGGAGCTTCAAAGGAATACAGCAGAAATGAAGATTATTTGTTATGGTAAAAGTCAACATTGCATGCAAGATACCTTAGACCCACTACTTATTTCCTGATTTTATTGGAAAACACTACTAGTGGGTAAAGAAGTAGTAAATATAAAGCCTAATTCTGGACACAGGATTTAAAGACTTGAATAGAAGAGAATTAAAGTATTTCTAGGAGGAAAAGAATTCTGTTAGTTTTGCTGAAATGATAGCTAGATAGCTAGATAGAAAGAATATGGAAAAGTATACATATATATAGTAAAAATATATATACTTGTATCTATACACATCTATATATATGCAGACTGCAAAATGGTCAAAACTATTCAGAAATTTACTCTGTATTACATATATAAATATATGCTTATCTACACACAACCAAAAGTTAGTCCTGATAACCAATTCTATTTATTCTTTTATGCCAGCTATTAGCCTAATTTCAATTACAGCTTAAGCATTAATATAACTATAAAATATATAGCAGCAAAAAGAATAAAGGTGTTTTTAGGCAAAACCAATGTAAGTACTCTGAGTTATCCTAAAAACACTTCACCCATTGTCCCACCAACATGGCAATTTGTTTGTGTTATATTGTGGACTCCCATTAGATATTTGTGAATTTATGAAAATAAAAAAGCCTGCTTGTAACTCATGAACAGTGGTGAAAATTATTGTTTTTACACTGCCATTTCCATCTATTCTTATTTCTTGTAATTTTTGTAAGGATCTAAATTTACTCTGTATTTCCTATACAGGTAGGAATCACAAAGCTAACTTTATCTGTTCCTCAGGTTTTAATATTCATATTTCTAGTGTAATATGAAAACTTTATCTATTTTCAAGTTGCATACTGTTTTTGTATCTTATCTGCATGTGTGATACAGATTCATTTTACCTTTCAAACAGAAGCAATATAAACTTGTCTTTCCTTATATATATGGATACTCAAATAGAGGCAAGATAGCTTCAAGTGCTAGTAGTGTCATTAAATCTCGCTATGTTATCAAGAGCAGATGTTCAGAATACAAGGCTCTCTAAGGTCTCTGTTTCTTTTTCCAACAAAATGCATTTTGTCTTCCTTAAATTGCAAAATGAAATTAAAGCTGTATACTGATAAAGGTTTCAAACCTAAATACTACAGGGTTAAGGGTGCCCGATATGAAGTGAAACTTCCAATTGTCATCATTTGTTGTGATATCTCTAACCATTCTATGTGTGTATTAATTGGATTCAGCAAAATCACTCGAGCTTTTAGTGTTCTGAAAGCCTGAACAAATGGATTAGTATGAAAAATCTGCACCACAAAAAAAGATAAAGGAAGTATTTTTATTTCCTTTTGTTTAGCCCAATAAGGGGATTAAAATTATATTTGTTAACTAGAATTATAGCAGGATCCCAGACAGTTAACTCCGAGAAAACACAGTCTCAAAGGACTATTCCAGGCAAACAAGAAGCTATAAAATAAATATATTCCCTTTAGCTGCATAGGAAGAACATATGCAACACATTCTACATCAACTCCCGTTCTGTCAAATTACTACTATGCCACAACTTCCAGCCTGTGTTCTAATTTAAATGTGTTAAAACCAAATGAAAAAAAAAATACCACTGATTTGTGTCCTACTGAGATACTTCCAATAAAAATTCACACCTAGACTTTTTACCATACAATTCATATAATCCCTTTAAAAAAGGTGTGAGAATAAAAGGTTTGGCGTAACCCTAGGCCTAGAAACGCTGATTTTCGATGTCAGCCTGGGTCAGTGAAGGAGGATCAAGGAACATTTTCCCCATCCGAAGGAAAGCAGCAGCAGTAACTCCGTGCTCTCCCAGCTCGTGCGGCTGCAGGAACTGCATCTGCCCTGGGCAGCGCAGCACCTGCACTGCTGCTGCAACCTGCACAGGCAGCAAAGGGCCGTGGCACACTCGGCACCTCGAGCCAGCCCTAACTTCAGTCCTAAAGCCTGCATTTCACGTGGCAGAGGGGATGCTGGTGTGGATAAGGGAACTGACGCAGATGTGAAAGCATCGCCTCGGCAGCACTACAGAAATGATGTTTGCGGATTTCCCTGCGCGGATGAAGCCTCAACGATTCATCCCTAAGCGGGTAAACAAAAGGTGGGTCTGAGTTGAATTCCAACATAATTTCCTTTAAAAGCTTATTGAGATCATACAGCTAGACTGCACTGGGGCAAAGACTGCGAGCAGGACAAACACGATGTGTGAGTGCTGCGAGTACAAACACACCGGACTGAGCTCATGTTGAAGACTGATCTAATGTTGAAAAGCACAAGCAAGAACAAATTTCTGGTTTTGTAGCATCAATTGAACCCTTTAAGTATAATTGCTTTGCACCACTGGACTCCCTGAAGCCACCCTCAAGACTTCTTCAGTAATTCACTACATAATTATGTTCACAAATTAGAAAAAGTATGGTATAGCAGCTTAGTATAATTTCTGTTTTAGGACTAACCCATGCCCAGAGCACATCTGTGCATTGTGTATCTCATTCAGTGTTTAGAAGTCATATTGTACAGAAGAAAAACAGATAATTTATTCAGCGCTTTTCAAATTAGATTTCATACTGAAAACTTCTGAAAACCACTGAACTCCTCTAGCTCCCATACACTTCAGTGATGCCTGAAATACAGAGAATTGAAATCATCTTTGTAATTTAACATATATAAAGATCTCCATATTTGAACTTTTTCAGGTAAATGAAGAGGCTGTTTACAAACCAAGGCTCATATAGGAAAAACCTTCAAAATTAGTGTTCATTCAGCAAGAGAAATAAATGTTATGTCTACCTTGCACAGATGAATAAACTACTTATGTCAATAGACACTAATGAAATGAATGGAACATTGATTTTAGGGCAGCCAGGACTTTGGCCAATGTATTTACTCTGAACAAAACTGTATAAACACAATAATTGACTGCAAGGAGAGGGATTCGGAAAGATACAATATAAATTCTGCTGGCATTTTTTTTAAACCAATACTTTTGACAGAAACCACATTAATTTTTAAAATAATTTTCTCTTTAACTTCTATATTTTGAATCAAATCCATAACCTGTTATTATCAAGTTCATTTTTATGAAAATCAAACTATACTTTACTCAGTAAAAACAGGTGCTTCAGTACATTCATAGCACGACCAGCCATGAATTCAACATACTTTGATTTTTATCACTTATTCATCTTTGTTTATTTTATCAATTATTCATTTTAATAATAATTCTAAAGAGGTATTTTGTATCCTGATTTTTCTAAACTATTTATTAGCAATAAATACGTAACTCAGAATAATTTGTAAATTACATCAAATCCGTATGTGGAAAGATGGCTGGGGGAAAAATGAGGGGATACTGAGGAGTTATACTGACATGCTAACAGAGGCTATAATGATGTGGGAATTGCAGGGTACAACACAGCTGCTGCTCCCTGGATGGAGTGGAGGGGGCAGCTCCAGACCTGTTCCACAGTGATTCCCCATGGACACAAGCTGCAAGCACAGCACCTGCCCAGGGGTGGAGGCTGCAGTGGAGGGGGAAAACCATGGGCAGCCTCTGGAAATCCTCCTGGGGAGGGAACTGGAGGCTGCTCTGCAGCTGGGAAACCACCAAGCACCTGTCCAGGGACAGGGACAGGGACAGGGACAGGGACAGGGACAGGAGCTGATGTCCTGAGCCAGCAGCTGGGGCAGAACCACCCTCCTCAGAGGAACTTGGTCCATCTGCACAGGGAAAAGGTAAAGGGAAATTTGTGCACTTTTAGGAGCCTAAAACTCCCAGAACTCCTTTCCTCCCATGCACCAGGGAAACCAAGGATTCCTTTGCTTCCAAAAAGATTTCTGAACTGGAATATACTGCTGTGAAATCAGAAAATTGAGGGGTTCGAGTCATCATTAGCCTTTGATGGGGAAACGGGACAAAAATTGGGAATTCAAGCTGATAAATTTAGGATTTAAAATTATTGTCTTAAACTGAAGTTGAGCAGCTTGAAACTCTGCTTGCTGCAATGGAGCACAGAGAGAAACTGATGGAGAAACCGGCTCCTGTTTCAGACACTCTGTGGCTCTGCAACTCAGCACATTACACAGACCCTGAGCCTTAGGATGGAGGTATTTGGTACAATAATGGTGATGATAAAGCCAGAGAACACTGATTCCAAATGTCAGCTTAGGAAAACAGAACTACCACTTTAATAACAGCAAAAATGTTTAGCACAAATAGCAGTGACAGGACTTCTTCCTAACTGGAGACTTCATGTAAAATAGGCATTTTAAGCTTTTATAAAAGGAAAGTTGATCTTACATCCAAGAACAGTGACAAGAAATAAAAGAAATATATTAACCACTGAGGAAATTATAAAGAAATGTCATCACACAACTTCTTAGGCTAAAATGTAAATATAAATCTTCAAACTAAAATTACCACAATGTATAGGGAAAGTTTTCAACAGAATACGTTTAGTGAAGGTATAAGTTCTAATCACAGCCATTTATACAGCCATCTAAAATGTAAGAATTAATAATATTTATTTTAAAATGTATTGATATCATGTATCTGGGAAGAACTCTGCTAACTCATTTTTAGCCATGGTGCCAATGTGATTCAAAGTCCATTTTGTAAATTTACATATGTATCAGAGAGACCCTGACAACTCTGACAACTTTGAAGTCTATTACTTAAGTAAGTTACCTACATGATAATTAAAGACATTTCTACTAAGATAGTTCATGCTTTCAAGAATTAAGGAAAGGGCAGTCAATTCTTCCACATTTTATTACATACTTTCACTATTTCAAATGATTAAATGATTATGAAATCTAGATCACTAAATGTTATCAAAATATAAGATATTTGTCCTGCAGTTTCAAAGTCAGCCTGTATCCTAACTGTGTGCAGCAGCATTGTGAATTAGACTGGAGTGTGAGGAAGGCAATGTAATTGTTCCATCAGACAGGACTACCAGGAGGGTTTGTTAGTGAAGTTACCAGTGCTGCTGCAGCTGACAGACAGGTGCAGCTATGAGTTCAGTGGCCATACAGTGGCTGCTGTACCTGAATTACTGAGATTCTTGTAAGGAAAATGAAAAATGAAAATGAAAAGCATGAAAGAGAGGAGCAGCTACTGAGTATGAATCAGGATTTCTGAATTGACTCCATTTGATACCTCCATTCCCCTCTCCCTACAAAAATGTGTAAGAATAAAGTGAACATGAGAAAGAACACAGTTGAATGTTTCTGTGGGAGCCTGCAAAGAAAACATACAGATTAATACAATGATTTCATTTATCGAGTAGTTTCAGCATAATTACAGCTATATTAAGACTGTCATAGTGAGGCATCAACAGTGCCATCATAATGCCTACATAAAAGGTGACTCATCAGAGCCCTGAAATTCAAGTGAAACACTTACTGTCACTCAAAATGCTTTAGGAAATGAAAGCCAATTTTTGCAGCCTAACAGGCTAACTCACTATGCTATTTTAATTATTTTTCATTCAGATAGATTTTTCTTGGCACACAGAACCAATGCATCAAGGAGAAATTTCTTTTGAAAAAACACATAGCAAGCTAGTATCAATTGAGGATGCAAGAGTAAAAACAGAAAACAAAAAAAAAGAAAAAAAAAGAAAAGAGATGTCATCTAAGATACTAAATACTAAAGATTTACAGAAAAGGGAACAAGGGAAAGAAGGAGAACCTGTAAGCTTTTAAATTTATATACAGTCACTTAATAACTGGGCATACTTTGCCAGGACTGTGTCTGATAGAGAATTATGGAAAAATTACTTCTAGGCCTGTAAGTAAGTAAACTTACAAGCCATTCAAAAAAAATCCATGTAACATTCCAACAGCTATTTATTTAGTAGTCCAGAAGCATAAAATCCAGGGAGAAAAATCAACACATTTCCTTATTTAGTGCAGAACATCATGTGTATCATCTCTGTGAACATCCAGCAATGTGGGAGAAAAATACAGTGACTTCCAACTCAGTGGGATGTGACTTTTTCAGGGAGTGACCTCCAGAACAACAGGCGAGCCTCAGCAGCACTTCCCTCCTCCCTGCACCTCACTGCACTCCAGGAATCTCTGGTGTCAGCTCTGGGTACTCCTTATGGAGACTCCAGGTGACTTTGCCTTGTTTGCTCTCACACTGCCTGACAGCATTTTCTGCCAGGGAACTCTATGCATTCACCTGATACAGCAGAAAAGCACAGCGACATAGTATTCCAGTTGACAGGGGGGGAAATCAAAAGTGTTTTTTTTAATAAAAAAAACATACATTTTAACAATCATGTTTGGTCTATTTCTAATTTTCTTAACTGTTGGAAATGTGTAACTTTAAAACTTTTAATGGAACACAGGAAATTCACATTACTATTCCTACAGTAGGTGGGATTGGCTAATACAGGTAGAAGGAGATTCCATCACAAACACATACATTTAGATATTATTTCAGCTTTGAATCAACCTAATAATAGAATAATTTATAGAACTGTACTAAGGTTTTGTGAATTTCATTTTGATAGCACAAAACGTATTATGAGAAAACCAATAAAAACCCATGAGCTTTGGAGAAATACACATGTTTTTTACTGGCTCTCCAGCATCATGTTTAACTGAAAATAAACTCTGTTAAAATGAAAAATAAAGTTTTTTTCAGTTCTTGTGCTTTTTAAAAGTAGTATAATCCATAAAATGTAATCTATAAAGTTGTACTGCTTAAGTATAGACATAATATAGCCAAATGCTCCATTAAACAAAATAAAGGTGGCTCACTTTCTTTCCATTATGAAAACCTGAAAAAATACTGAATTTCCAAGTAATGTATTTTTATTTCAACAGAAATTTCCATTTTCCAATCAGTTCTTGAGAATGTATTTCTATAGCATTATCATACACATACACAGAGTTTACTTTCTTTCACATGACCTCAAACATTTTGTCTGACTGTGTAATTTTCAATACATATACTTCATGTGCTTAACAGTTTGTCAAGGTCAGTAACACACTGTCACCTCAAATGCTTTTTGAAATTATTCCTCATGATCCCTGTATTACAAAAAAATACAAGGGAAAATAAATGTCTGGAAATTGTGATACATAATGAATAACTGGGAAGCTGCTTGACCATCAGTCTGCTTATTTGAGAAATACTGAGGTAAACTGTAATGAAATGAAGTAGCTGCTAGAAGTGGCTGATATAGTGGACAAATGATGGTGATAAATCTCCTATCCACAGCAGGGATTTGCAATGGGAAGTTTGTTACCAAAGTTTCTTCCTAGGAGCCCAGTCCCTGTGAGTGGTTCTCATCATGACCCTCCCTCAGGACATTTAATATCAGAGAGCAGGGACCCTTCTGCTTGGATGGGAACACAGCATGGAACTCCAGCTGGGCATGGAAACCAGCAACACAGCAGGTATTCCTCCTCTGGGTGCCAAGGTACCTCCAGATAGAGGCTTTTATAAATACTAAACTTGTGAGATCTTCATTCCAGTTACACTATTAATAATGTAGGAATGTAACCTACATAGTAACTGCTTCATGCAAACCTTCCAAGCAGCATCCCAGGATTAGACTGCGCTAGCCTACTCTAAAAATAAAGTCACCCATCATGTGGCCTTGCACCAGCTATGAGTAATCTGTTTTCTTCCATCTCCAGCTTTCCACTAACATGGCAGTTTGGAACACAAGTCTTTTCCTGAGCAGAAAATAAAATAGATGTTAAGTGAGTGAGACTAAGCCTGGGAAAACTGCTTGCGTTGCATTGAAGGTTGCCTTACAATGACACCTAAATGTATTTCCATGGGACTACTTCTTCCCAATTCTATGGTAAAATACAGTAAAGAGAGATTTTTTTTTTAAGTTATGTAACAAGAACCCAAAATAAAGCATTCACATACTCACTTATATTGTAAAAGTACAAAAAAGCTTCAAGCAGTAAAATAGCATAGAGCTCTTAATTAGTTTTCAAGGGTTACATTTGTTACCATAAAATGGGACAGAAACAGGAAAGCAGAAAGGCCAAATGCTCCCAAGAGGACTCTGTCAGGGTGTGAACAAAAATTTAGTCTCTAGAGCTCATGCTCTGCATTCTGTACTCAAACATTAATCTAAAAGAAAGTACACAGTGACAAAATACAATCATTCTGACTGATGAAAATAAAGGCATATATCAGAAAAATTGGCATTTCACAGATACTAATAATTAGCTCTAATAGATCAAGAAAGTAAGTATTTTTGAAAGTACATATAAGTTTGAGTTCCAGGGGAAAAAAAAATACAAAAACAAAAAAAAAACCCAGTTTGACAGCAAAGGCCAGGGTAATTTTTTGCCTTGGTTGTGGATCTTTCTTGTACTTTTATCAGTTATGGCACTCTGAAGACTTTATTAGTTGAAGTTAAAATTAATTCTGGTCTTCTTCTCTTTGTGCATAAGCAGAGGAGACATCTCTGAATATGTACTGACAGGTGGATAGATTACTAAAGACTGTTCTCCAAAAGGCAAATGCTGCTTTATGCCCCTAGTACTCATCTCTGAAAAACACCTTCAGTCCAAAGAACACTGACAGAAACTCCCCAAAGTATCTGGTTTTTACCTAGGAAGAGTTTGATGATTTGCTAAATAGAATGTTTGCAATTTTTAAGTCAAGGGTTTTCCTTTTTCCTTAATCCCTCGTTCAAACAGAAACAAACACACACACAGACCTTAGAGCAGTAAAGTTCACCAGAACAATGGTCACTTTTGGTTGGCTAAGCATAAAAGGGCAGGCTGCATGAATTCTTCTCTTTTGTAGATGATCAGGAAAAATCCAGTGCTATCCATTACAAATCTTCGTGTGTAAATGTAACTCACCCATAAACGAACTTATTGATGCAAAAAATCTTAGTGTCTGTGAGATTTATTCACATCCTTACCTTAAGGGAAAGAAAGGCCCCCAGACAACTTCCTACTGGCGTACATTTAGAAGAAATTATTAACTCAACAATAATTTCCAAAAGTGACATGAAGAAGGAGAGATCTGACCAAGGGCATGCTATCTCAAATTTGCATCAGAGCTCCCCATGGGCTGCCATGAGCAGCCTGAGCTGGCACAGTTCACACATCTGTGGCTGGGAATTTCAGCTAGCACTGACTGCAGCAGCTCTGCAAGGGCTGTCTCCAGGAAGGGATGAGTGATGTGTTTACCATATGCCAGCCATTATGGCCAAACGTGGCTTTTCAGGAAAGAAATACCTTTGTGACAATCAAAAGCTAAACTACCTGGAGCACAGATTTGGTATGATCTTCACAAAAATCAGAAGTGAAAGAATAAAAATTGAACACTGAAGTGCCATGAATATCAGTTTCCTGCAAATCTATGAATGCACTCTAGTTTACTTTTGCATATATTATAAACTAATTCACAGAGATATAAAAAAATAATGTGAGAGGGAACAAGGAAGGGTGGTACTTACTTCCTTGGCTGATTCCAGCTGGCCGCTTGTGTTTTGTAAAGAAACAGCAACCACTAACTGCATGTGTGTGCAGTCCAAAAGCATAAAGGACTTCTGTAAACATTAAGTTCCCTTGGAAGGCATACAAACAAGCAAGAAAAAAAATCCAAAAAGAAACAGTTTTATAATCGAAAACATTTTCCCTTCTGTTTGAAGGTGACAAGACAAAACAAAAAAGGTCAAAGACCCTGTTTCAGAATCTGGAATTAAAGCCATAAGTGGAAACAGCCAGAATCAGAGAAGAGGGGTGGGCATATAAACTCAAGGATTCTATGATGACAAAGGGAGAATAAGCAAAAGGATTATTGTCTCTCAGCTCTGAAACTAACTCTGAAATGAGCTATTTGTATATGGAAAGACTCCAGTCAAGGATGTGAAGAACCTTCCTCCAGAAGGCCTGAATATACCTTTGAAAATTAAAAAAAAAACAAACCAAAACAAAACAAAGCATTTAAACTGCCAGGACAGTTTGAGAACATCCCAAATGATTTAAAACATTCCTCTGTCTCATCCCTCACCTTCTAGCTACCTGCCACTTCATATGTTTGCCAAACACACTGAGGATTTGCTTCTGTGTTGGAATTAACCTTTTTAAGAGAAAAGAGGCATGAGATTCCTCTGACCAACACCTACTGTGTACACATCAACATCTAAACTAGTCTACTAGACTTTCTTTTTTGTCAGTGAAGAGACCTAGGGGAGTGTACGCAATAATTCACCTAAACTTTTAGACAGAACTGAGACTAAAAGTTTTAGACAGAGGTGACAGAAAATGAAGCACAGGAAAACTACAGTCATCACACATTCATCATTCTTCAGTCACCTCTCTTAGTCCATTTTCCTTCTTTGTCCCCCTTCCCCAGAGCTGGATGCAATCTCACCCTGAACTTCTCGCTGTTTACAGCAACTCTGTCACAACAAATACGCAGTAGAAGATGTTTTTCCATACCTAAATCTGTTTTTCTGTATTATAAATCATTAAAGCCCAAAGAAAAATGGTCATTTTTTTTTTAAATGTAGGGTTCTCCAGACTAATACCTGAATTCTTTCCTCCAGGAATCACGAAAATAAGTCATAATTCTACGTTTCATTAAGGCTACAATGACCTATGATGGCTTCTAAATGCTCCCTCCCAAAGCAGAAGTGGCTCGTGCACCTCAGTGTCCAGCAATGGCCATGGTCACTGGCCACAAGGCCAAGCCATTCCCATGTGTCTCTGCTGCTATCCCCACTCTGCCTACATAGTCCTATTTCTTCTGGAATCTTGGCTCTTGAAGGTCACTTCACACAACATATTTATTCTGACTAAATTGTACGAATCTGACATGCAGAGAGTGAACAGCAAGCTTGACAGTGATTGAATGTAACTGCTTTGAAGTTACACCAGATTTAGGCTGACTGTATCCTATAAGATTTGGGAATGTACTGTACAAAACTGCTTTTTTTCCTTCCTACACATCTACACAAGCACACTTTTAAAATCTGCATTTTTTTGACACTGTATAGTAATAACTTAAGTCCCTGAACACCTTAGCATTAAAAAAAAGTCTTTCTTTTACAAAACTGCAGATCACTGAAATGTAACCTTTGTGACAGGTCAGTAAACTTCAGATCAGTAAACACAAACATGCCTTTGCCTTCAGTGAATATATTCCATTTTAACAGCTGTGTTCATCCTATCTACAAATACAATTTAGTGTAAGCAGTCACATTTTATCACTTTAAAAATGCCCAGAGATTATCTCTAATGTTTATGCTTTGATTTGCTCGAATAAAAGGCTATTTGATAAAGTTGGATATAAGCATTTCCTGTGATTCTCATCAAAAACCATATTAGATTTGGATATTTGAGGCACCAAATTATCTTGACTGGAAACCTACTAAATAAGAAAAAAAACTCTTGCACTGCATTTTTCTTTAAATGGAATTTATTTCTGTTCTACACAGTTAAAATTAATCACAAATGAAATTGTGGTGGCAATTAGTTTGCATTTCACTACCTGTATCACTGACTTTATGGGGACAGGTGTTTTTTTACTACTCCCTAGATGTTCACTGCAGAGGCAGGACTCATGCACAGTGACCACCATTCCTTCAGTATTTATAAGTGGCTCTCCTGGCCCTCTAAATACCCACTACACGATTTTATTTTATGAGCTTCAGCATTGTTGTCACAATCTACAACTGAATTCTGAACATAATACCAGAATACAAGAATTATAGGTTTTCAAACACTAAATTAAGCATGCTACACACAGGACAACCTGGGGGACTTGTGCAGTAAGGTGACACAGCTAATGGCTCCAATTAGAGATTTTTCTGCACAACAGAAACAGAGCAGTCCAATTATTTGTATTATATGCTAACAGTCTTTGGAAATTACTAAAGCACTCCAAAAAACCATAAAAATACCTATTGTTGTTGTATTTCTTCCCCACTGAGACTTAGGAATTATTCCCAGAGCTCCAACTCCCAAGATTTTAGACTGATTAAGACACACAAGTTTATAAAGTGGATGTGAGGTATTTTGTTGCCACTCAAAATACAAAGCTGGAGTTGGAGAGCTGTACTGGTACATCAGAAACCTGGGATGGATTGATGCCTTGAGAGGCTACCTGGAACACAGGCTAGACAGTGTTAAAGGCATAAAGCAGGTATTTATTAAAAGGCCTTCAAAGGATTCCCCTTGGGCAGTACAAGAGCCTGGACATGGCTCCACCCAGGATGGAGAGCATGTCACGAGTTTTCACACTTCTGTAAATTTCTGTCCATTTACATATTGGGGTTAATTGTCCAATTGCAGCTCCAGGTTATGCAGTCCCATCCTCCCAGATTGCTCTCCCCAGTTCCCTGCTGTTTACACATTTTGGACCTGAAGCTGCAACGGTGTCCTTGGTTCTGGGGCTGGAAAAGGATTGTTTTGTCTGACTAAACTGTGAAGAGAACTAACAGTGTGTATGTATTCCAGAGTTATATACTAATAATGCAGTACAGAATCTGGAAAACATGAAAGCTAAAACTTAAGGCATCAGGATCAAGCAAGTTCTGGTGAACAGACCAGTGACTGCAGACTCAGAAGTTGCCCAAATTTGCTGGTTCTGATTCACCTCTCACTGAGAGCAGCTGATGCTGCCAGGTTGCATAATACGTGTGAAGCATGGAACAGCTTGGTGACAGCACAGACAAGGGCAGGAACAGCCACTGCATCTGTTCTGGTACAAACCCGTGCCCTCGAGAGGAGCAGGTGAAGAGGCAGCTCCACTGCCCAAGGCAGCACTGGGAGGAGCCCTCCTGATGTGCCAAGGGAACCAGGAGAGAGCCTGCATTCAGAACTGAACACACGGCTGGGTAAGGCATCACTCTCAGCTCATTACTTATGTTGTTAGCCCATTCTGACTTCTATATAAAAAAAGGGCCAGATTAAATCCATCTGACTCCATGACTTCGGATAAAGGAGTTTCAGTGTGATCGTAACAAATAAGAGCACGCAGCAAAACCTTAGCTATGCTTGTATAATCTCAAATTACAAAAAACACCCTCAGTCTATTCTACATGGAAAACATTTGAAAGCTTTCAAAGTATTGTTTTTTAAAAAGAAGAAACACTTAAGAATAAAGGATCTTGAAACCATGAGGAAGTCAGTAAGAAAATGTGAAAGCCTTCTACTTGTAATTCAAAAAAAATTAGAACTTTATTATTTCACCTCCTCAGTGTGCTGCTCCTAGCCTTTCAGTTAGGCAAGGCATTTAGGGCTGAAAACAAGACTGTAGGAGACACAGGTAATCATTTTGGAATTATCCTTAATTTTCCCAACAATCATTGCCAGAAAGAGAAATGCAAGTAAAGGGCTTTTTTTATTCTCATTACAATCTCTATCTTTCTGAGGCAATATCAGAATTTTAATGACTCATATATTCTGTGAATGAGCATAATGAACACTACTACTCTGACACTTTCAATGTTCTGTAATTTGATTTGTTGGCAATTCCTATTCTGTACTGTTTACAACCTGCAGGAAACAGGTGAAACATCTAGCCAGTCAAAATAGTGAGTATTTATAAGACTCAACTTTATGGATTCATTTTACCTCTCCAGTATAGTGGAGAGCTTTACCTTATTATGCATTTTGAGAAACCATTATGCACATGCCCAAGCAACAGCAATCATCCCAAGAGCAGCCCTATTATGAGGTGAAACAGCTTCAGGGGAGAACTTTACCAGATGTTTAGCAAGTCTCCCAAAAGTTTAAACTCTTCCACTTTATAAAGAAGACACACAGTTGCTAATGCCCCTTGCTTGGTGCAGGGCTAAAATGAGTTTTTTAATTTGCAGTTTCTCTGGGTTGTCCCCAGGACACAACAAGGAGAAAACCAGGGGATGCTCCTGACCTGTGGATGAAGGAGCTGCAATGGGAAGGTGCCCAGCAGTGTCGTATGGCAGAGGGACCAGTCTGTCCCCTCACGTGCCACCAGCCAGGCTGCCCCTTGGCAGCGTGGTGACACTGTCAGGCTGACCCCGCTGTCCTCCAGACAAGGACTGACATCCCCTCCTTCTATGGTAAGAGATGCTGCCCACGTAACTCACACCTGACTGCTGGGATGCAGTGGCTGGACCTCTTCTCTCCCATCAGTTATCTCAGCTCTGCCCTTTGCTCTGCCACAAAATCAGGGAGACCTTTGAGAAAGGTTTCCTAAATTCAAATAATTGGTAAGAGTCTGGCAAAATTAGTATTTTATGGCTCTTAATTCCTCTTTTTAATGGATTAAACAGAAAAGCCTCTAATTTTGTAACAACCAGACTACAAGTCCATGTGTTTATGGTCTAAGCTTTCAGCCAACAAACAGACACTCTAGTTCAGGAAACTTCTAGTCACACAATAATTATCCCAGTGTTAGTGCTCAGGCACCATGCTGCAGGCCAGCTGTAAGCACAGAGCTCTGCAGTCCCTCCACAGAGCACAAACAGCAACATGAGGTCTCCTCAACATCCCTTTTTTTTTTCCCAAACTGGAAAAAAAAAAAAAGAAATGGAAATTGCTGGGCAGGGTGGTTTAGTCTCTGTCCTGCAGTGCTCTCTGCTGCAAATGCTGCCTTGTTGATAACTGCTCCTTTCTATTAGTTTGTAGTGATATCCATCCACCTACTTGCATTTCACCTACTGGAGGACGGAAACAAATCTTTATTGCAAAGCTTGCTCTCCTTCACCTGTACCCAGACCTCTAAACCCAGTCACTTTTGATATTTCAGATTTGCACAGCTAACTTTCATATGAAAAGATTTTTTTATGGCTTGGTATCTTAGACAAAACGTAATTTTAAAAACTAAGTAATTTTGTATATATATTTTAAATGTTTAGGGAACAATTAGAATCCTGCTTTTCAAAGACTCCTTTATAATCTTAACAGCAGTTTCAAGCTGTTTTATTCCCTCTGACTTACACAATCACCTGAAATGCCACAACATTTTAAAATTATCTTTGTAATTTTTTTTAAGTGCTGTTTGAAACAACAAATGAGGCCTCAGCGAGGAACAAGATGCAGGCACGCACATTAAGGATGAAATCATGTCGATGCATTTCATATCCATGAAAAATTAATGCAAGACGAATGGTGAACACTGAATAAGTGGCTTTTTGCACAAAGACTTCCATGTCGTATTTCTGGCAGAAGTCTATCAACAAAATTAAGTAACAACCTTGTAAGTTTATGAAGTATTAATGTATTAGGGAATAAAAGAAAAGAGGCTTCAGACAAAACAAAAATAACTCACCTATGGGGAATATGAGAGTGGTGAATTCATATGTATTTTATTGTAAAATAGAACAACAGAACACGGTTAAAATAGAAATGTATCTGGCAAGGGGAAGATGGTGGCAACCCAGACAGAGGACATGGGACTGAAGAAAATTTTCTCCTTTTAAAAGGGTCATGAAACAACAAGGACAGTTGAGTGAACTGGTTGAATCCATTCCTCCTTTGACAGAGAAGCACCCAAATTCATGTTGAAGAAGTCACTGCAAGATAAAACATGAACTGCATTGGATGTATAGGGATGTACTTGGCCAAACTCTGCTACATATGGACTTCTGAGCCATTGCAGAGGAGGTCAGCTTAGATGGAAAGAACCCTCCCTTTCAGTTTTACACTCTCCAGTTCAGAAAACAGTCCAGAATTTAGAACAACTCTCTAATACAGCACAGGGAACTATGAGCAAACAGAAGTGCACTACCAAGGGTTTTGTTTTGAGGATCAGGGGGATAAGTACAGGCAAACAAATACCTATTGAAAGGATGATATTAATGTACTTCTTTCACTAGTTAAAATACTACCTGAAAACAATTATTTTCTTGTCTCGTATCTATCTATCCATCCATCCATCCATCCTTTATTTCAGTTCAAGGTCAAAATGAAACACACTGCACACTGAAAAAAAACAGCGTTTTCCCTCTGTTGTTCAAGAACTGGTATCCTAGATTCATTAAAACTCACCAGAAATGTCTGATGTGTTAAAGAAGTAATTGAAAATAAATATACTTATTTGAAATTACAAACCACTTCACGCTGTTAATTACTTCAGCAAGCTGTGTACTTTTACACTTGCAATCACTCATAGAGATGAGATTACTGCTAAGGCAGACTCAAAATAAATATACACGCTAATAGATGCCAAAAATTTTTAAAAATTAAGAAGAATGTTTTCCTCGAACATCTTGAAGATATTGATTTGTGAACAAAAAAACCATTCCCCTAAATTTCTGGGATTAGCAAGGAATAAGAGTAATTTCCCACACAGAGCAATGTATTAAAATCTACAAATGAATATTGGGAAAAAGGTTTTTTATTAAAAAAAATGGAGAAATTAAACATCACTGAAGGAATGAAATGACAAGCAATATTACTTAGATAATGGCAGGACAATGTGATTGGGTCACTGTAAGATAAATGGGACACTGTAAAATAAAATTTCTCTGTGACTTATTAGCGATAGCCACTATTTCTTTACAATTGCATAAAATAAAAATAAACATGTCAAGGATGGATTCTCACCAAGCTTTTTAAGAGTGTCTTCCCTTAAATAAGAGCAGAATAGCATCTTCAGGTCTATTTAACAGAACACAAAAGCACGTTTTCATGAGCTCCAGTGGGCACATTTTTATTGTTTATCTGAACTCCAGCACATGAAATCTTTAACTCAAGTTACAGGTAATATGGCCAAAAGCAATTTCACAACCTTTGCAATCATGGCCTGATGACACCAAAAGTGTCAATTAAAAATGCAAGTTTCCCAAAAGTCACTATGATTTATGGGCTAAGTGATTTGGCTATCTCTAGAAAACTTTTAGAGCATGGCTTGTAAAATTATTTATTTTGATCCAGTAAGAAAGAATGATGAGATGAATTTTTAATGTCTCTAGTGCAGGGCATGGACGTATAGAGAATATTCCTTCCTACACCTACTTCTCTGATTTCCTATGCCAATCACAGAATGGTTCTACAAGGTCTCCACAAAAAAAGTACAGAGGGGATGCTGCTGTTGCCTGCATTTGAGATTGATTATTCTGCAGCTTTTCTACCTCTGTAATTCAGGGAGTGTTTGAATGAGTACTCTAGTAAAGATGTTTTCAGAATATGTAAGGTCTCTCCTGCTTTCAAACGTGTGACACATCAGCATGGTGTAAGTGGTAATATTCACTTAATATTTCCATGCATGTCTGGGTCTTTAGCAAGCTAGAAAAATCTTCAGCTTCAGTAAAAATATTTCCATTGTTTGTTGGCTTTCCCTAACTAAGTAAAGTAGCACCTTATTGGGAGTAGCAAAAAGAATGTGGCACCTGTTTTACTGTTTCAGAAGATAACCATAATACTCATTAAAAGTGTACAGTAATGATCTTGGATATGGTTGATGCCAACTTTATTACACTGGCCAGTGACTCAACTTTCTATTAATTACCTTCACTATGGACATCTTTCTTCAACAGATAAAATTAGAATAACTTTGATAACAAAGGTAATGTCAATTGTATATTCTAACTTTAGTTACATTTGCTGATAATTCTGTCATAATATTCAGAGCATTAAATGTTACAAGGAAAAAAAATAATGTTTATATAAATTCTGCACAGAGCAGTTCTTTATACACTAAATGGGTTTCTAAGAAAAATGAGCTTTGTATTAGCTCTTTGGCAAAAAAAACCCCAAAACTTGGTTGTTTCAGAACACAGATTGTACAGTAATTGTCTTGAGCAATTATTATTATGCATCTTGTCACTTAGAGAAAATTAGGTACTTATCCTGGGCATTGCATTTATAACTGTCACCTCTCCTATTAGAGAGCTCCATTGCAGCATTTCCTATTCCTATTTACATCTCTGTGACAGCTACAGTAACAACTCACATTGAGAGACCATGGCTGCAGCAATGCCCAAGTTATTCTATGAGCAAGAGACCTACAGGTTTATTTACACCTGCAGAAATTATGCTATAAGCCAACTGTGCATAGTGTTCTTTCAGTGCCAAAAAACTTCAATAAATGGTGCTGTAATCTTCCTAGATGTTGGTAATATAAAATGTTATAAACTATATTTGAAGTGCTGTTGTCCTTTTACTTTTTTTCCTTTTTACATTAATGCTGGCTACCAACTGGTAAGAAAGCATAAGAACATGGAAAAACAAACTACAGGGAGCTCTTACAACAGCAAATATTCAAATATCAGAACTTTTTATTATTATGATTTTAAGTTGTTCTGGGCTTCAAAGCTATTACTCATTTAGAAATTCCCACTGAAATATAGTGGTTTTGGTTTCACTAAATTATAACCCAATTTCAGAAGCTGGACCTTAAATTATTAGACACCAAAGTCTGCAATACTATTATAGAGTAACCCCCACAGATATTTTGACAAGAATTTTGCTGGTTTTTATAAAAAATTTTCTCTTTCTAGCCTGAAATGACTGTTTGAATAACAAGTTTTTTACACAGCAGTCTCCAGACAGAAGACTAGACTCCTGTTAAAGCTTGCTCAGTTTACAGGACGTCCCAATAACATCAAACCTGTCACTTTTTCAGAGCTCCCAGCACTTCCTGACTTCCAGGTAACAAACACTGCACTTGGCAGTGACTTCATGAATTTTACTTGAAAACTGCCCTTAGGTTGAGATGTCAGGGAAATTAATAATCTAATAGAGAAATATTTTAAACAATTCCCATGCAAAAGCACCCTATAATGTTGGGAACCCAGCTCCAAGAGTTTAGAACAACTGGGGAAAAACCAACCTAAAAGCATGAGGACAAAGTGATCAGTGTGTTGGGCCAGATGTGCACAGCTGGCTGCTCTTGTGCAGAGAGAGGCTGGCACAGGGGAGAGGAGCCTCCCACTGCAAAGTGCTCCTGACACAGCAGGACAGGGGCTGCACCCCGGGCACCAGCTCTGGTGAGTGAATCCAATCCAAAAGGGCACTTTAAAATCAAGTTTAAATCAGTAATCTACTATTAATCCCAGTTAGTCACAGTTAGTGTTTGACAGCAACACACCCCGCCTGACTTGCCTTGGCAACCAGAAAGTGACCAGGCTTGTAGTATTTTCTGTTAATTATATGAAAATTATTACTTATTCTTTAACATTTCCCCTGAGACTGGTAATTTTCAGGTGCTATCTAATAAATGAATTATACTGGTTAGCTAAAACATCTTGGCAAGCCCAGCATTAACACCCACATACAAGCCCTGTAAAATTCAACCACCGTGGCAAATGGCATCTCCAGATGCACACTCACACTGTAATTAGGTCATACAACAAGGAAGCTCAGCTATCTGTATTTCCTCTTGAATATTCTACACCAACTGCAGTGCTGTTTAAATTATTACTGATTTATGTCATCCTGTGCTGGGAATGCAATTACAGGTCCTTATATTTTGACTACCTTGTAACTGAAACAAGAGAGTGCCCCATAGTGCCACCAGGAGAACTGAGCTCTTGGCTGCAGGAGGGGTTTGCAGGGAGCTCTGCTCAATAAAGGAGAAGCCTGCCCTGTCCTGTATTCCTGCCTGAGCATAGCTGTAGGGAACTGACATTTCACCTGCACACACACACCTCCAGCTGAAGCACCACACTCCTGCTGCTGCTACCAATCCATCACTCTTAAAATCATCTACACAAGGAAACAAAGTTCTGCTTAGAGCAGACATCTCTTCTTTGACCACTTTGACACGTAATAAAAAACCAAGGGATGGATGGATGCATGGATAGATAGATGGATGGATGGATATTGCACATATGTATTTCCTTTCACTGTAAAGGGCACAGATTTGATTTGGTTCATGTCATTCACTGACAAAAATCAAAATTTAATACAGTCAGCAACATCAGTAGTGAGATGCGTGTTGCAATGATAAAAAAATCAGCAAAAGCACATAACAACAGGGTGTAAGTGAAGAGTTAATTCCTTTCTAGTGGACATTATTTTATACACAGAAAATGCATTTTAGAAGTACCAGCACAATTCAAACTAACTGTACCAGATATCAGTTCAGCATTTACTTTAAAAGTTATCCTGTAGATTCTCTCCATATAATTTGTCACACACACTGCCTCAAGACAAGGGAAAAATGGCATAAAAATACTGAGTAGGGTTGTCACTAAAAATTCAACTTAACTTCAAGCACAGCTAACAATCTTTAGCTGTCACATTTACATGCAAAATAGTGAACTGCAACATGCAGAATAACAGATTTTTAATTATGTCTGAAAAAAAATTATTCCCCTTTATTTGATACATCATTCAGTGATATTGAAGAACAGTAAGAGACACGTGCACCTTCAGTACACATTTAAAATATTAATTGCAATGCACAGCATATTTGGCAACTCCTTCTCTGCTACTTCCATTCAAGTGTAAAACAAGATTACTGTGAATTCTGATGTGCTATAGTCTTTCCACCTCAGGCAATGATCTTAAACCTCATTAGCTGAGTAGGTCTGTGTGGGATCAGGACTGAAAATGTGCAAAGAGTCAAGATTCAGACCTGGAGGATATTTGTACGTGAGAAGAATCCAAGCACGGAAATAGAACATTCATCTGCACATCTCTAATCCTCTCATTAGATACAGGAACCTGCACTTTCTTTCATACACCAGAGCAAACACCATGCTGAGACTTTCCCCCAAGACTTGTAGAAATCAATTGTTCTGGTTTTTATTTTTTGGTCTATTAAACATGATTTTACATGATACATACACTGACTTTGTATACTGTTTGTCCACTCTAAAGCACGCTCCCTTTTTCTGCAATGCTGTGTGATGAAATTAAGTGAATAATGCAAAGGCCAAGCTGGACTGCAGATCCTCTCAGAATATTACAAATCAGACAAGACTTCCTGTCCACGACTACAGTCAGACTACCAGGAGTTAACTAAAAGCTGTTTCCCACATCAGCTTCACCATGATTTTTTCCAGAACAGTTGTCACTTCACCTCACCTGTCCCTACCCTGATCACCACATTATGAGGTTTTAATATTAGCAGTCATTCAGAAGACTTCTGAACCCATGTACAATACCTTATTTGATTAAAAATCCACCCTACTACTGATTCAGAAAGCCCTTTCCAGAGATAGAATATTCTTTTTTGGTGCCAGCTACCTAGACCTGCAATTCAAAATTTTCTAACTCTATACCAAATCATTCAAAACATTAGTTACTTGTCAAAATCGATAAATTTTCATTTTTTCTGTAGAACATACAGGTTCTCCTTTCTTCTCAATTATTAAAAAAAAATACATATATCTTTAGACATCCTTCCAGCATTCTCTGCCAAACTTAGTTATGATCAAACCAAGGCCATTTTTAGAATTTCACTGCTGCCAGTTGTAACAAAAACTACAGCAATTCATATTTGTTCCTTTTTAGTTACACTCTGATATCATTTAGCACTTGTCCATTGCCTAACATGCAATGCTTTCAGCTTTTGCATTTTTATCTATTTATGCTCATCCTCATTACTCCCTTGTTGATTAACTTCCCTTTTTAATCATACTTTTTTAAACCAAAGTAGTTCTCTCTCACAATTAATGAGTTGTATTCTTTGGCATCTAATGAATCATACTTGAACAGTTCCAATTATCATTGTTATTCTTGCTTCACCATTTCCTCCCACTCCATTCTCTCCAAACTGCTTTCAAATTCCCTTACGTATATTTATATATTAAACTGAGAAATATGCTATGTTTACTCTGTGACATTGACTACACTGTATTTTTGCATATCAAACAAAACTACCATAATCGCTTTTAGTTCAGAGATCAGTGACTCAAAGTAACAGTGGCACAGCAAAAGGAGGGTCTAAGCTAAGGAAGCTGTTTTGCATAAAACACTAACTAAAGACTTCACACAATCTTAATAGCTGTGACATCATCAGTTCTTTCCTCATTCCCAAGAAGAATAAAAAGAGAGGAATCCGTCTGTCAGGAAGTGTGCTACATTTATTCTGCTCATCTTCCAAGACACCAACTTCTATGGGGAGAAGAAAATCATGTGGTCCACGAGAAATAACACCCAACCTGAAAGGTGGGCTGAGGAAAAAGGCTCCCCAGGAACAAACTGCTGAGCTGAACTAGAAACAGCTTTTCATATCTTAGGAGCTGAGATAAAATAATATAAATATGTTTCTTGGAAATTCCCCCAATGCATGCTTTCAATGCAAAGTTTGGATTCTTAGCAAAAAATTCTCTCAGCCTCCTTTTGTTTCCAATTTTGAAAAACTATTGAAAAAGACAGGGAAAAAAAAAAACAAAAGCAACCAGATAGGGAAGCTTTACTAAAGTAATTGTGCTTCATGTTTTCACTGAGGCACAGGTTTGGTAATATATTTCACAGCAGTGTCTGAGGTGGAAGGGACCCAGAAGGATCACCAAGTCCAGCTCTTAGGAGAATGCCCCACACAGGGATGGAACCCACAACCTTGCTGTTATTGGCATCGTGCTCTGACCAGCTGGGCTCATCCTGGGCTTACTGCAAGGGACCTACTTTAATTTGCAGTCAGAAAAAGCACATTATTACTGAACTAAGTTTCCTGAAGGTTTATCTTAGGTTCTGCATTCCTCAGCTGCTAGATCTTGCTTTGCACATACTGAAAATCTAAGTGTGTGTTCTGTGAGCAGAGGCTGTACCTTGGTGATGGGGAAAGTAAAATGTGTGTGCAGGGATGTACGCCAGCAGTCAGTGAGTCAATTTTACAAATGTTATGTTGGAAGGGATTACTAATGCTGTAACTCCAAAATAATTTACACACACTTATTCCCACTTCTATGAATAAGGCTTTGAAGTGTTCAAATCACTGCTGAAAAGAAAATTGGGTACCCTTGAAAAATGTTATTGAGTATATGGCAATAATAGTTTTCCCAGAAGTTGATAAAATACGGGTTTAATTATGCAGGTTCTTGTACATCAGTAACTTGCATGTGAGTAAGCTCTCTGTATAGTAATATACATATCTAATATACATCGATAATACACATTTATAATTGAATGCTTGTAATTATTTTCAGGATCAAAGCCCTTATTAAAAATTCAAATTAAAGTGTTATAATGGTAGTAGTCATGATGGACTTGCATGTGAATATAATGAAATTAAGCCCTGTAATAAGTGGGATGTTTTGCATATACAATTAGGTAATCTTAAAAATGATCAGTGTATGGCTGACAAGTGCTAAAAGAAAAGAAATTAAATTGTGATATTACTAACATTTAGTAAGGAAATAAGAAAAATGACAAGAACCTAGCAAACAACCAAAGTGACAGAAAACCTGAAGGCACGGGATGGTTGCCTGTCTCTGGGCTAATGACCTGAAACTAATCTCTGGGTAATGACCAACAGTGCAGCAAGGAGGAGCCCATCCAGCCTGCTCAGTGCATCCTGGGGACTCTGCCTGGCTAAACAAACTCGTACCTCAGACCAACTGCTTGCTCTCATTCCCTGCACTCTGCAGGTTTCTCATTCTGCTGCTGCATTACAAAGATTTAACAGGTTTTTTTTCAATATTGCTAGGTCAGCATTAAGGTAATTGAATAGCTACAGCTCTATGGAAACAGGGGTGTGATTATTACAAAGCATATCCAGTGCAGAAGATCGAGACTAACAAATATTCTCAACTGATGTGTTATAGAAAATCTGCAGGGGAAGTTATACACGGCCTGAATTCAGTGTCAGTAATCCAGAAGGCAAAAATATGTCGAAGCATTTGAGCTGTGGTATCACTGATGCACCACCCTCTCTCTCCCTGCTGAGAACCTGGACTTCCATGTCCTATTTAAATCACATGCTCCTCAGCAGCAGGGCTCCGAGATGCTCACAGTGCGCTAAATTTAAAGACCACTTCTCTAAAGAAGCTCCAGACATGCTTCTCTGTTCCTAGGGATAAAGTAACACTTCCCAAACTCTTACTTCATTTTAACTGAGACAGCAACGATGCCTAGTTTGTGCTTAAGGCTAAATACACTGGTACTAGTACTAACAGCAGAATAATCATTGAATTGCATTAAAAAGAATGAACTATTTCTAGCATTAAAATGCTGCAAAAGGTGTCAGCCACCAGCAGAGCACAGCTGAAATGGCAGTGGCAGAGGGATGCTGTGCTTTCAGGCTGATGCTCTGAGCAGGCTCGTGCTGCAGGATGCCCAGGGCATGTCCATGGGCATGGGAAGCACCTGGAGCACCCCCAGGCTGTGGGGGTCAAAAGGCAGGGAAGGCTGACAGCCCTTCTGCATTGGGAACTGAGGAAGAGCTTCTGAAATCTGGGACTGGAAGAAGTCACAGAAACATAGGGAAGAAACTACTGACACAAATACCACCAAAGACAGGCACGACCAGTGTTTAGATTTGCTTTCTGCCTTAGTAATAAGGATTAATACTTGCTTTTGTGGAAAATAAAGGTTAAAGACACTTAGAGCTACCACTTGGGTATAACCAGTTTGCTTAAGAAGATTATACATTGCCATTTGCTTTAAAATTTCAAGCATTCATAAGAGCATAAATCTATAAACAAAACCAGGTCCACCAGGGAGAACTGGAGAATTGTTTCTACAAAAGATTCACATTTTAACATTCACCCAGATCTTAGGAATTTATGTTTACTATCTAGCTCATGCTGTATTTCAAAGAGCATCCACCATCAGTATCAGGAAACAAATGAAAGTGCAAATGAAATGACATCATAAAACCTACAAAAACCATTGCAAATTGCAACTCTATTTATACAACAATTTGTCAGGTTCAGCACTGCTAGCACAGTATCACTGCTGCATCCTCCTAAAGGCACGGCAGCACAGCAAATGTTTCTTCTAACAACAGCAGCCTAGAGCTTTTGTTTGCTTATAAAGTAAAGCTCTTGAGCATTATTACTTAGATAAAAACTTTAAAAGTGTATAATGGATTATTTTTGTAGTATAAAATGGTTTACTGGGTAGTTTCCTGTAATAGCTCGCCCATGCATTAACTTCTTGAATCTATAAAAATGGTGTCTAGGTAATTTTTCCTGTAGTTTTTTTTTCAATTACTCACTCAACACACACATTTAGTTTCTTTGTAAGTTTCTTACTAAAACCTTTTTTACCTAGTCCTGCCTAGTGCAGAGAAACAGCTTCCACAGCTTGTTCTTGCAAAGGGGGGGACAGAAAACAAAAGACATTTTTGTTGTACTCTTCACATGTTTTGGATGTTTTTCACCTTTAAAAAGCATGCCTTAAAATAAAATAAATAAATGTTCCTACACAGGTGGTGAAAATACTGGAAGTGAAATATTGGATTATACTTATTTTGTGTCATTAACTTTTGCAGCAAAGAACTGTCCTCCAGTCAATACTCAACAGATACAACAGCTACAGTTAAGAAGCAAAGCACTTAAATTAAATTATAACTATGGGAACACCAGCAGATTCAAAATGAGGGCTGAGGCTCCCTCACAAACAGTCCTGCATGACAGCTACAACTGTTCTTTCAACTCTGTTTATCAATCTGTAAAAATAAAGCCATTTTATACCATGACTGCTGCTTCTTTGGAAAAGACAATGGAAATGTGCTTTGTAATTCTCACCTAACAGTAAAATTCAAGGCAACTATTAGCTTTAAGTACAAATAATAACAAAATGCAGAACAGATTAAAGAAAAAAAATTAATATAAGCACAGTTTTATTGAGCACCTAGGGAGGGCAGGAAACACGAGGAGAAGTAGGCTCCTTTTCTTCAGGCTCCATTTATCTGAGTATTGATTAGCGTGTGTTCTGTCTGCTCAGACATGCTGGGAACATTTTCCTTCTAATTGTGCAGTCCAGAAAGGAACTACTGAAGAAGAATTTGAGGATTAATCAGTGTGTTAATTGAGGTTATCTAGATAATGACAGATGGGAAGAGCATACTAAGCAAGTGACTGTGGCAGTCATACTCATCTGTTAAAACCCAAATTAATGGATACACAAACTTAAGTTCACTTGCTCATTGATTTCTATCCAGCTGCAGCAGACTATAAAAGAGCTATCGGGGAAAGTTATCCATTAGCTGTCAACTCAGAATGCCTTAAAAAGCAATTGCTAATCCTTCAGTGATAACTCACTAAATCCTAATCTCTACGAATTGTTCTTGGAAGAAGCATTAAACTGGTCATCAAACCAGGTCTTTAATGCTTCTCAAGGCTTACTCAATGTGTAACCCCTTTAGAGATCATACAAAGTACTAAAATGTTCAAAAGCAGATAAAAGAAATAAATCAGATGGATATTGTCAACTGCACATCTTCACCCTCCTGCAGTTTTGTGTGGTGTGAAATAAAAACAAAACCAGAAAATTCACCATTATAATAATAAAATAAAAGATCCTAGCACTCATACAAATTAAGATACTACTTTTGTTTCAAATCCGCTTAACAATACAATCTCCTATTTTAAAAGGGTATACAACACTTTTTAAATGGTGAAGATAGATTCATTCAAGTTCAGTGCTCATTTCCTTCCAAATAAACACTAAATAAAAACATATTCTTTCTCTCACCTTATTAAAATCTTGATTGTCTCATCTAGAATTACATGATGCAACCACTAAAATGGGTACAGCTACATCAGTATGAAGGTGATATAAATTAACAGGTTCTAAGACTAACAGCATTTTAGGAAAGGAGAAAACAGTGATGGAGCTTGGAAAAAACAGAAAATAAGGATATTGATTTCATTAAATAACTGCAAAATTACTAAAATCTCTCTCATATGTAGGTTAAAGGAAGGAAATAATTTTGCTTCCCAGTGCCACAGAAGTGGTTCACTCGAAGATTTTGGATTAGAGTTCTGGAGAGAGCAGAGAGATAAAAATTCCTGATTGCAGATAGTAATCCAAAAAACTCGAAGTTATTTATTGGGTCAGGCACAAGTTATGATGTGTAAGCAGAAATGATCACAGCAACAGAAAATAAATGTCTGGCAGACACAAAACCAGCAAGATAACCCAAAGTAAAATTAAAAAAAAATGCAAAATGATGCAAAGGGATCATCTATTCTATCTGTGCACCTTACAAAGAACAACAAAAGGAGAGTCATATTAGACCTGAGGAAAATGTCCAAACTTTCAATAGGTAAGGACTGCAAAACACTGGAACAGAATGGTCTTTGTGGAAGCAAAGGGAAGCTGGAAGCCACACACTTCTGGGTGAAGTGCAGTCTTAGGTCAGACCAGCTCTGAAAACAACATTTTTTTGTCTATAAAAGCCAATTGAGGATGAAGGTTACACAGTAAAAAAAAATATGCAAGTGGGCATAGAGATTGATTGGTAAAAATAATTTTTCAACACACAACATTACAGACCCAAGCTTATTAAAATTTACATTTTACCAGCACACTGCATTTTCAGAGACCATTTTGGGCAAAATAAGGAAGTTTTGAAAGGATTATACCAATGGTTAAAATGTCACAGAATTCTTCACAAATCTGAAAAGAACTTTTATTTAAGTTGTGTCTACTATTTGGTGAAGTATCTCAAGAACTAAAGATAGGCAAGTGTTTCTAATAAAGAAAAGGAATGGAGACTAAATCCAGATAACATTTTTGGCAGCCAGGACTGGAACTGAATGGGGCTCTGGGACAGATTAACAGGAATCACTGAATTCATCTCAAATCGATGTACAGTGGGAGTTTTATTACATGTGACCTCTGGAAAAACAAACGCACTCATCCATAAAGGAATATGCTCTACAACTGCTAATTTAAAAGGATCCCAGTATCATCGTGAACAGAATATGGTGCTACCTAATATACAATAAGATGTTCTATTTTTCAAACAGAAATAGCTGTATTGTCCTTTTAAATACAATATTGTTCTACTTTCTCCTAAATGTTGAGAAATATTAAGAAAATGCAAAAGCTTTCTTCTTTCAAACGGTTTTATTCTTCATTTAATTACCTGCTCAGGGGAATAAAGCCACTACAAATTAACTGATCAAAATAAAGCTTAGTTATCTAGGGAACAAAGGCAACCTACTGTATTTCTTAAAGTCCTTTCACAGTGCATTTAAATATTTATTTGAATAATAATTTCTGGAAATTCGCGAGAACATCAAATTCAGAGGAAGAAAGTGTCAAAAAGGTGCGAAATCGTAAAAGGAAGAACTCTGGGAAGTTTAAATTATTCTTGAGGAAGCAGAAGAGACTCATAAAACCCAGACAACGTATTTTTAACTGAAAAATTGACCTCTTTTAAAATCATGGAACAGTGAAGACATCTGTCATTCAGAATACATGTTCCCTCCACCCAAACTTATTATTCTATTAGAATTTCAAAGTACCAGATAATGATCTAATGTGAAGAGAGGCAATTAAAAAAAAATAACACCTGTGTAACTATTAAAAAATAGAACCTTTTTCTTGGCTGAAAATTGAGACCTATACCCACGGACACGAATTTCCAAAGTGAGAGTGTAGGGGTATGTATATCCCAAAGAAGTTACATATAACCAAAGAGCAGGTGAATTAGAGTGAATTAAGGACCCATATGTTGAGGAGAGGACAGTATGGTTTAGTCTCCTGTCTCTGTGATGTCTGGGGCACACACAAGACAAATCCAGCAGCTGTAAATCCAATGTATTGTACAGGAAAGGACGCACAGAACCGGCAAAACACAGGAACCATATCAGAGCATCATTGCTGGCATTCTCTCCCAATGAAGATCTTGAAGGAAAAAACCATCAGGAGGTTGATTCTTCATCAGACTGTTCTGACTGCTCCCCAGCCAGCAAACTGGTTGTTAATTTGGAGGTACTGCTTTCCTGTGGTCATGGTTAGGCACTAGTGAACTGGCAAGAAGTGAAGGAGAAGGACTCACTCACTGCAAGGGCTGACGACACAAACTCATCTCCTTGAGCACCATGCAGGGCTCAGGAAAATGCCATGTTCAGGCAGAATGGCCATACCAAGAATGAAAATTAAGGAATTGCAACACAGAACTAGGAAGACAGGTCAGTATCGCTGTAAGAAAATACGAATTTCTAGGGATGATTTTCAAATATTTTATCCCCATTGAGTAACAGAAAATACACTCTTATTGTGCGAGGTTATTTAAAAATTAGTCACTAAAATGCAGCTATCATGGGAAAACTCTGCCTTGAGTTGCTTGAGGAACTTGAACATTGCTAAAAATGAAGTAAGTCTTCAAACTCTTCCTCACAAAATCAGGAATGACTCAGAAAAGAGTGGATAACTTGACAACTTTCTACCTGATTGATGCAAGCAAATACAGAAAATTCTACTCCACTGCGGCCACTTAAAAGATCACAGAATACAGTAAATGGAAAAATGTGATTGTATTCTTGTAGTGTGTTACTTTGTTGTTTCTAGCAGCAACAGCTGCTTCTTGGAACAGCAAGAAAAGGATATCAGGCAATCAGTTTTGACTCAGTTCTCACAGAAAAACAGAAACTAATTCAAAACATGAGAGTATGATACAGCTCAGTTACAGAAAAGGGAGATGACAAGAAAAACCACAGCCATTTCAAACAACAGGTAAAGCTTTTCAAAAGATTTTGGAAGTTTGAAAAGATTAAAAAGGAAGTAAATTGAATGGAAGGGGGAAAGCCTAACAATATAAAATATAAGCATTTCAAATAACATTGTAATATAACCCACAAGGGTATGGACTTCTCCCTCTCCCTGAAAGCAAGAGAACACGACAGGGGAAGACAGCAAATGAAATGAAAATACATCCTTTCTAAAATGAAATCTATCCTGAGCAAATGATTCAGAAAACCAAGAGAATTCTAAAAGCTATTAGGTAAAGACAATAAATAAAGTATTTAAGTGTATCAGTAACAGGAAGGTTATGAAAGAATCAGAATCTTCTACTAAAAGATCATCAATTATGGATACTGCAGATAAAGTACTTCTGTGCATTGATCTTTACTGCAGAATATGACAGAGAAACATCTCCTACAAACTTTATATTTCCAGTAGCAACCACTTATAGAGAAAATGAAGCACTTACAGAAAAGAAGCATCATAAAAAGATTCTAGATTACTTTTTAAAGCTCATTGCACATTCTAGGGCACTTGCCAAAAAATAAAATATAATCTGATAAAAAACCCAAAACCATAACAAACAAATAATCAAAAACAGATGTGAGACTATGCCTCTGACTCTCATAAAGGTGGGCCAAGATACCCCAAATATTTCTCTCTCCAGAGAGTTTCATAAGATTTTCTTAAAGTAGAAAAGATCCATAAGAATTAAGCAAGCTTTGAATACAATCAAGTTATTATCTGCTTAATAGGAAACAAGTATCATATTTATGTTTTGCTGTTGCCTACATCATTTTTTTCATCCTAATCAGCAGGTGGCAGAGAAATGAAAACTGAGGAGAGACACCTGGAACTTGTCAAGAAACAAACAAAAGACAATGCCATCACTGAAGTTCTGCAGTAACTTCAAAAGACATTCTGAATTCAGAATTCTTTTTTATCACATAGAATTTTAAAAGACACGGCTGCCCTTCATGATAATTTTTGTTTTAAGAACAGCATTTTGGATTAAATAATACTAAAAGGAGATAAGAATGATGTGAGAACAGTCTTTTGGGGACAATTCTCTGTTCATTGAGACACATGACAGCTTTTCAAGAAGGCTGCAGAGTGGAGGGACACAGCACACTAAGGTGATGAGGATGATGACAATAAAATGTTCATTCAACACAGACTGCAGAAGCAGCATGGACAAAACAACAGGCTCAACTGGCTAGGAAATCTTTTTGTTTGGGAAACTGAAAAGATGTGCTGAAATATCCCGCCATAGGTGGAATTCTTCCTGTAGTCCATATTAATTCTTTCTCTTTGGCAGCACCACCCATTCCAGGAGAATCCCTGGGATAAACACCACAGGATCCTGTGCTGGAGAGCACAACAGGAATTGTTCCCAGACTCTATCACCTGAGGATGGGCACAGCACATCACTGTGGGGCAACTTCCTTCTTAGCTCTTCAATAATTCACCTGCTGGCAGGACTCTTATCATAGTAAATTAGGCCTAAGAGAAAGCACACTAAATATTCACAATACAAACAGTTCCACTGGCTTTTCCAATCTCCTGAGCTTCTAAATCTGTCTCTCTCATTTCCTCTCAGCATAAGACCTCAGCTCCTACCTCCAGTGTCCTGCTCTCTGGGTATTTCTGGAAGAGCTTAACTCAACAGCAGAAAGAAGAATCAGCACAGAACAAACACTGAAAACAGCATTCACAATTTCACTGCATCAGCAAAGCACAGTAGCATAGCATACATAAAAAAAATGAAATTAAGAAAGACAGCTCCTGTTAGGTTTATTATGTACATACCCCCCAAATAATACATCACTTGGGAAGAGCTATTACATGTCCCTATTTAAAAGGTTCTACAGAACCCATCCATAAAACTTCTATATAGTTATGAAGGCCTATGCTTTGAGAAGCTAAGATCTGAAAAGCACAGATAGCAGAATATTTTAGATTTCACACCTATTGCAAGTTGAAGCCCAGTTAATTTTTAAGATGTGCAGCATGAAATCCTTCTTTGATCACAGCCTGATTTCATGTAAAAGCTCCAAATATACCATGTGTTGGTTTTTTAACAAAACTATCTAAAGATCCACAAATCACCCTTTCTGTGATGCCCTCCCCAGTGACTATCCACACTAGTCACACAATCAACTGCTTAGCTCCATGAGAAGTCAGGCATTTGGTAAAGTTGCCCATCATTTACAAAAAGAGTACCTGGGACTTTGGAGAACTGTAATTTTTTTTTTTTTTCCAGACTGGTGGAGTTTCAGCATGACCAGCTTCAGTAGTGTCAGCTACCTGCAGGAAACCCCATGGCTGCCTGGGAACAGATATCCCACCTTGTGGGGTACAGAGCATATACTCAGGTCATAAAAAGGATGCCAACCTCACTGATAATATCACAGATCTATCCAGTTGTTACACCTCCTTGTTTCCATTTCATTATCCTATTTGCAACTGAAATATTCCCAGCTCTCCATTCCAAACAGCAGATTGTGCCACTTAATGGCAATTAAATGCCCTCAAGGCATTAAAAGGTCTATTATCAAAACATGTTTTACAAGCACCAGTGTAAATCATTTCATACAGGCTCTGAAATTCATAATGAGTGAGGCTTCAGTGAGAACGTGCGTGTTGGGGTCGTACATCAACATTTATCCTCTGTAATAACTAGTGATATGAAACCTTTCTCTAAAATATTGAGTACATGTTTAAGATGTTAAACAGTTTCTTGCCCACCACAAGTAAATTTCCCTGCTACAGACAGTGTTTTTAAATTTTAAACCTCACAGCGGGAAAAACAAGCAAATAAAACACTTAGCAAGCTTACCTATTTACACCTGAAACCAGTAGTTCAAGTTATGAAAAACATTTCAGGTAACTTTAAAAAACCCAAACAATTCAAACTTTGTTGACACTGGAATCTTACTACTGGAAGGAGGTCAGATGATAGACAGTAAAAAACCATTTGCCAATTTTTCTCCAGTTGTGTTGGTTGATTTATTACAATAAATCTCCCATAAAACTTGCCTCATTCTCCATCTGAGATTTCCTCTAATAAATGCATTTTTATTGTTAGATATTTTTTTTAGAGAACAGCATAATTACACTTCATAAAAGTCAACTATGAGCAAATGCAGAACAACAGACTAGGCTAAGCAAGTCACTCCTTTGTAACTGTTTATTTTAAATGTTAGCTAGAGCCCACTTATTCTCACTTATCTCATTGGGTGTGGATTTGGATTAAGATCCCACCTACTCAGAGAGCATTTTGACTCTATCTATAGAAGACTACACCATACTGAAAGTGTTTCTTCCTTTTGATGTGAGATATGGCAACAATAACACTTTGGTTCTAAAATATAACAAGACAGTAATATAAAACATAGTAGTTAGTAAAATCCCCAGTGACAAGGGATTATAAAGTTAAGGTTAAAAGATTTAAATGGTGTTGTCATAATGGCAGGCTTTGGCCTAATGAGTGTCCCAAATTCAAACCTGATTCCACTCACTGCAGGACAAAAATAAAGAATTACTAACTAGAGTAAGTGGCTTGCTAGGATGTCTCACAGACAGCCCTGTCATCTGGGGACAATCTTGGCTATATTTGGAGATATATTTTTAAATCACCCAAAAAAATAGATGCTTCTGTCCCTTCCTCTTTAGTATTTGAGTCCAGTAGATTTCACTGTCAGAGAATTATTGGAAATTATCAGACACTCAAGAAACAGAACTATTAAGGGTATCAGGTACTTTCTGAAATTTAAAACAAGACTTGTGAAGTAAATTTCCTTCTTATTTTTTGAATATTTGTTAACACACACAATATTCATTAACACACACCTCACTTCTCATCTGTACCTCTTCACCATGTCTTTATTTCATTAATAAGAAAGCCTAAGCTTGAGGAAAAAGGAAGGGACCACTCCTGGTCCCCTAACTTCCAGTAACCAAGAGTCTCAGATCTTTTACTGTCATTGAGGTTTGAACAACTTTTTGGGATGAAGAGCAGACCAACAAGCACGTTAAACTAGTGAGAAAGGAGCCATTCTATAGCAGCTGACCACGAAAACAGCTCTACACTGCTAAAGGCACTTTGTTTTCAGGTGGAAGGGGAAATGGGCAATGTTTTCACGTGGATGGTGATTTTGTGGAGCCAAGGGCAGAGCTCCAGAGCAGGCAGTGCAGCGAGGCTCGCTCACACCTGAGCTCTTAGAGCAGCATCTCCACCCATGCACTCTGAGACTGCTTCTCTGTACCCAGTGGGGAAAGGCACTGCTTTATGTAATCCATGAAATCACTGCAAGGCAACGAGCACAAAGGTGAAACGCTGCTGGAGCTCTGCTGTTATGTTTGGCATTTGGGGTTTGCTTTTTTTTTTTTTTTAAGTCAGCTTTCTTTCTGTAACAGCTACTGAAATTGCATGTCATGTCTATTTAATTTAATATCCTCCTGATTTCCTTTATTTATGTTTTGATTATCCCAACTTCTATTTAGGCAGAGCTGAACTTCAGAAGAAATTCATTATGTTTGGACTCTAAATTCCTGTCAATGAAGAGTTCTCATGTAAAACATTCAATCTAGTGCCTATCTGTGATCAATCTTCCTTCTTGTTGTGGTTCTTACAGAACTGCTGACCAGCCTACACCTCCCACTGGATACTCAGTTACACATGAGTTCCTCAGATTCTAATTCTATTCCACAACACAAAAATACAGGAAATTTGTTGTTAAGTAGTATTTGTTAAGAAAAAAGCCCAAGAATCTATGCTGTCATATAGACTGCATTCATAAACAGGATTAAAAATGTGAAAAAAAACATTAAGAGAGTGTTACAATTTTAAGGGGTGATTGAAAAATAATCTCTAATTAAATAATTCAAATGTAATGTGTCTAATTAAGTAGATATAATCTTACAGTATCTTCTTAAAAGCATTTTTTAAAAAATAAGCTCCCTAATAAACCCACACTGCTTTTAAGCAGCCAAAATTCTCAGAGTGTGCAAATAAAACATCTCTCAAGAGTTATTAATCTTTTGATCACCTAACATACCTCATTCTCACTGTAGGACTCTACCCACCATCATCTCTTCAGTAACGATTTTTATCGCTCTGCCTGTCCAATTTATTTTCTATAGTACATCACTGACCAGTCAAGTGTTCAGTGAAAATCAGGGCTAAATGTATTTTAATTATTGTAAAATTTAAATAAATATGTGTTCATGATTTCAAATTATGCACTGTAAACAAACCAGGAATGAGAAGCTTAGTAGCAAAGCTGTGGCTGGCTACAAATGCCCTACATCTGCCAAGGTGACAGAGGAGAGCTTTCCAAATGTATGCAAACACAAGGTGCACTCAAGCCCTGTGGTGTACCCAAATACTGAAATCCAGTAGGTGCAAGTGATCTTTCCAGCCACCTATAAAATAACAATTACAGTATCAAACTCTTCTCCTCTTAAACATATCACACACTAGCATTTCAGCTTCACATATTCAGATTAAATCCAGCCATCCAAGAACTAAAACCTGGAAGAATTCCCTATTGCAGGCAGATACTTCTAAAACCAATTTAAAACATTGAGTCACTGTTCAAGCTTTTCATTTACAACTAAGTAGGGCTCTGTAAAGAATGTGCTCCAGACAGGAGAAGGTATGAGAAGCACTTCTCTCCCTGTGTGTGTGTGCAGGGAACAAGGCAGGGCAGCTGGTGCTGACAGACAAGGCAGAGGCTGTGTCCCCCTGGGCACAGCCCATGCTGTCACCTCCTCTGCCCACCCAGCCCCTTCCTCTCCAAGGCAAGCTGACAGCAAATGTTCACCCCCCCAGCAAAAACCACACTCAGAGCATCCTGGGAATGCTGCATTTTCTCTCATGGCTTTGTGATGATGAGCACCAAGGTCCTCACAGCTCAGAAGGGAATCATCGAGGCAAAGGTACGAGCTCCTCACAGGGGGAGCAGAAAGAGCCCACATGCACTGAGAAAACCTGCTGCAGTACCACAGCCTCAGTCAGAGCAGACTGCATCATTCCACTGTCATCACCTTGAGATAACCAGTGAATTTAAAACTGTGGATATTATAAACTCAGAAACAGCATCAATTATTACTTTCACCTGTTAAGACAGTATAATTTATAAATTGTTATGATTTCCAATCTGTATCTTTCTGACTAACATATTTTTTAAGGATGAAAACTAATTACAACCAACTTTATTACACTGAGATACAGCTTATAAATAAGCAGCTGACCCTGTGAAATACGTGGTATGCTCTATTATAATAAGTAACAAAATAAAGACAGAAATCTAAAAGCAAAAGAAACACAATCTGCTTAAGGAAAAAGTCATTGCTGTATGCATTTATGCATTACAGTTAAGCTTTCTAGTTATTACCAAAAAAAAAAAAAATAAATAAATACAAAAAACCCCAAGGGGATTGAACTTTTATCACTATGACCATTATGCATCTGGGCCAGAATTCAGGCTAAAGACTAATGTGGTTTAGCTACTTATGAAATAATGATAAAAGTACCTCTACCCTTCTAAATCAGGAGCACTGACACTCATCAGAATAATCTCCTCAGTTAAGTTCCTGAACCCACTGCCCACTGAACCCTAGCAGAGCAAAGCCTGGCAGGAAAATCACCGTACCAGCTCATCATGCAGCCTATCTCTGAGTTTCTAACAAAACCCCTGCTTCTCTTTGTGAATTCACTCATAGATTAAACAAGAAAATTAATTTTCTCTCCACACGACACTACCTTAAAAAAAAAAAACCTAACAAAGCAACCCCTTTGGAAGACAATTACTGGACTGCTTTTAGCAAGTATTATACAATCAATTCCTACTCTGGGATAGCTTAGTACTACTCTAATGATAACCCACTCACCACTTGTACTGTAATTCACCAGGGGAGAGGAAACAAAGATTCCCCATATTTTTGTTAATATTCAATGGCATTACTCAGCCACTGAGAAGGGCAGTTAGCTACAGCTCTGGGGCACCCTGAGCACACCACTGGAAATGCCATTTTCCTATGCACTGAGCTGGGGGATATTTGTAACCATTAGCCTTACACAAGGCAGAACAGTTTTCCAGGTTAGAAACACTTCCCAGTGCAACTTTCTTGGTTTTGTTAAAATCTTGATTACATTCAGAAGCAGCACAGCAAATTCAGGCTGAACATTTTCAACCTTCCTTGTCAACCACTTGTCACTGCAGGAAAAGTAGACCACCAGCACCCTTCCAGGAGAATAACACACCTTATCTCAATCCTTGCCTTACAGGTTCTGACATCAGTGAGAATACTCAGCTCTGGAAAAGAGGCTATTTGCTATTAATACTAATTTAATGGTTTGCTATTGCACAGTGCTATAGCCCCTCTATCTGGTAACAGCCAGCAATCAAGCCTCAGCTCTTGCTGAACTAGAATCCTGAACTTTTACAGGAATGATGCTGTGAAAAGAACACTGTAAAGTTTATTCCATAATTTTGGTTTCAGCAAACAACTAGATCTTAAAATACATCTTGCCATCCCTAATGTTTTAGAAAGCATTTTCTATCTATAAGCTTCATGAAAAACTCAATTTTGGCATATATCTAGCTGAGAGCATAATATAGAGAAAAACTACAAAACCAGAGATTCTCAACACTAATTCTCAAGAATAATGAAAAACAAAAATCAGGAAAAGAAATCATTTAAAAGTGATGTGTAAAAAGATTTATGACCCACGTGTGTTGTCACAGTCTACAGCTAAGCAACTACAGTCCTCCAGAACACAAAGATCTTACTGCAGAACTCATTTTGGGCAAAGGGTAAACAGGATAATGGTGTATCTTTCAAGGCAGTGCTAAGAATACACACATGCAAAAAAAAAAAAAAAAGCTCTAATGGAACCTCAGTTCTAATAAGCACATTTAAGTAATTTTGGCAGCTTTTAAAAAGCTGATGTACATTTACTTACACAGGCATGTTTTGTAAGCACTGCAATCTAAGACAGACTAACACATTATCACACAGATGTTCACATAAATTAGCCCTGATTCTGCATATCTACAACTCTACAAAACAGAAAATGCATCACCAGCACACCCTAAACTGGGCCTATCATGTTTGCAAGACTTGGCTATATAGCAATCTCATTACAAAAAATGAAAGACTATGAACTACTTCATTCAGCACAACATCTACCTGGAATACTATCAGGGTATTTTTTCCTCAATGCTTTACTATAGGAGTTACAAAATGCCTTTGTGAAAGGCCTGAATTTTCATACAAGCTAAAATACTAATTAATTGTTCTACAAGGAGCACCTCCCACATTGCACTGCTAATGTGCATCTCTCCTACGAGAGGAAAATACAAGTGGCAGGCGGGGATGGGAGCCAACTGTACAGCCCTTAGAATGGCCAAGAGATTTAAAAGAAAAATAGAAGCCATAAACCCAAAAACCAACAAACAAAAAGACGTTCAAGTAAAAAGAGGAGACTTTGCAGGTTTCTGGGTTGATTTTACAGTGGCCGAAGTGGAATTCAGTATTCCAAACCAAAGTTTCAGTTTATCTTTTTATCCAGTTATGTTTTTATTGGACAGTCAGTGAGCCTTTTCCATTCTACCTGAGCTTTCCCCAAATGCTTAACTCCTGCAAAAATAAAAAAATAAAATCACTCTGAGGAAAAAACGTAAATCAATTTGGACTTAAAAACTGGCTGCTCAACATAATATGAAGTGAATTATCTTTGAAGCTGAATAGTTTATCTCCTACAGTCAAGCAGTCAACATACCCACACCAAAAGAAAAGAAAGATATCAGGAACAATGTGTTGCAAAAAAGACCTGAAAGTCACAGAATCCTCCTATTTAAATGCCACATGAGAAACACAGCTTTGGAAATACAAAATAATGGTCTTAGAGGATGGAAAAGATGGGATACTGGAAGAATTATTTTATCTTCATTTTTTAAACATTACTAGAGTAATATTGAGTATATTGAAAAACAGAAACAACCATTTAAAAAGTTAGCAATAAGCATTTATTTAATGTATTTTTCTCCGCTACCTCCAAAATTCACCAGGAAGAGTTGATCCAATTAGGCATTTCTTCCGTGAAAAGGACATGGAAATTTATAAGTGCAGTTGCTATTTTAATTTTCCTCGTGGCTGCTTTATTCAATTTTTTCCTCTTGAAGGCATTCTACCAAGGAACCCCAGAAACCTGTGTGACAGAAAGTACAAACCCATTCAAAAAGCACTCACCCACTTGTGTGCAGTTATTTCCTCTGTGCTACTCAGAAGCCACCTGAACGTTCATCCTCTGTCTTGTCCAGGTTGGAAATGCCCTCTCTCCACCTTCAGGGAGCTCCTTTCCCCCACTCACTTCTCTCAGTGGGGTGGCTTGAGATTAGACAGGAGGGGGAAGGCAAAAGGAAGAAAGCAGGTTCATGAGCTGTCCACCTCGGAAATTCATTTGAGCCATGAGAAAACACAGCCTCAGTTTTGATCTGAAGCAAGGCTGTCTCATTAAATGACTCTTCCAACCCTCACCATACTGAGCCAAGAGCCGAGTCCCTTGGAGGCAGAAAACATCTCCATAACACAAAGTATTTAATTGTTTCTCCTGTGTTTTGTCCACTCTTATGATGCAAAATAATAATAAAACAGTACCTGTGCTTAATAGTAACAGTGAGTACAAACCCCTTCTACACAGCAGAACCTGAAAGAAACTCCCAAATTAAAGAGATGCACTTCACTTTGGCATTCAGTCCAACTAGCTTCAGTGAAATCTCTGGGTTTCTCTTGTGAACCACTCTGACTGGACAAGCACCAGAATCAAAGCAGCCAAAGGCTGGTCCTGGGGCTGCTACAGGCTTTGAGATCCTGATCCTCCTCAAAAACTGGCACTGTGCAAATGCACAAATCCATGCTCGGATTTTGTGTGCACACACGTGGTGCACAGTATTGCAAAGCTGTTCAAACACAAAGAAGCTCAAAAAGAAACCACCAGGCTCAGAGACAAATAAGCCTCTGCTTTTAACAAATTTATTTATATATGCTTGTGACCAAGTCTTCCCACATGATTTTACTAGGCACTTTTCCTTGTGCAGCTTGTTTCCAAAACAATCACAGGAGAAATCAACAAAACCAAACATTGTAAGTTTCAGGTACTTGCTGAAAACCATATGGGCTGAAATTAAAAAAAATGAAAACCACATGAAACTGAAAGTCAAGGCCAAATCCAAAGCAATCCATGTGTTTACTGGGCTTTGCATTCAAAGCAATGAGTCATATGATAAATGCACTATGCAACACTCGACACAACGCTGTAGAGACAGGTCTTTTGCTTTAATTTTTAATTTCCATTTTCTGTGGGTTTAGATAAACCATCAACATTACTTTAGCATAATCCTTTGCAATGAATCAATACTCTAATTTAATAATGGTATTCTGTTGTCAACATATATCACATAATGTCCTTGTATAAATGCAAAAAAAAAAAAAAGCCAAATAAAATGCAAGGCTCTGCTTTCACCAGTGATCACAGGTTAAATCAACGTAATGACAAACTCTACAAGTCCCCAAAAGAATTTCCTTCAGGGTTAAAAATCAGCATGGAATACTTTCAGCCATATCCCTCCCACTGATCATGCCAGTGTTGTGCAAGCTCTTGTAGGTCATAAGATTCCAACAATCACTTTAATGAAGGGAAGAGAGAAGAAATATATCTGAATAAAATCAATGTACATATGTGAGTGGGTCTTATTTGAATATTCCACTTCTTTATGAATTCAGTGATAGCTGCTCTAGTCCCTAACTATAAAGAAGATTAAAAATGGAAAACAGAATTAAGTCCTGTGTCCTCCAACTTAATTGAAACAGATGAAGCAAGTTATAGCTGTAAAATATGAAAAATAAAATAAATTACAATAACTTTTACTTCAGTGATGTGGCTGCACATCTGTTTGTTATTTTTACCTTGATGGTAGTTAGCCTTCCAGTCAACAAGCATCTAGGATGGGAAACACAAATCCACAATTCATGCCTGTGGTACTAACTGAAGGTATGTGAATAGAAAGTAAGTGAGAAAGAAGAAGAAGCAAATGCTCTTAAAACTCCCAGGTGTTTGCCTCAGTATTTTTTTTTTCTTTTGATTCACCAGCTTTTGAAGCATTTTGGATTGGTAGGTAACTGGCACGTTAATCTCAGTTAATGCCAGAGGCACGTGTGCTCCCCTCGATTCAGTGACAGCTCACGCTCGTCATGCGGAGCGTTCGCGATCCATGTCATCTGCTGGCAGAACGCTTCAGAGCTCTGGGAAGAGTAGGTCTGGTTTTACTACGGTTTGGCACCTCCCACAACACCCTCCAGTTGGTGAAAACCCCGCAGTTCCATCTAAGTGTCATCCTTAATGTGAAAAAGATATTTGAGTCAGTGCAAAATAAAACAAACAGCTTTTACCAAAATGTCAGTGCTGGTAGCAGTGCATCTGCCAGATGCTTGTTACTTGAACCCATGCTGTGCATAACAATCAGTCATAGAGATGACGAGGATAAACGATTGGACCAGAAAATCTTTAGGAGGAAATCAAAGTATACTCAGACTCCCAAAAAAGAGGCTGCAATTGGACTTCACAAGATATATTGATTAAGTGTTCTGTAACATCTCTTCTCTTGGTTACTATGCATTAGTTGAGCCCCACCTGCCTCACCTCAGTTCTCTGCATTAGCCTTTGGTCATCTGAACACAAGAGAAACCACAGTGCTATTTCACAGCTGAATTCACACAGGAATTCTTTTAAGTACAGTATCTCAATTTGAGGATAATAACATTACTGAAGAACTCAGAATACCATGAAAAATGCATATTGGAAAAATCAGGGCATGACTTTTTAGAAATGAAACCAATGGCTTGATAAAAATAAAACCTCACTAGCATGTTCCAGTCTGTTGGTTGATTTTTTTGATCTACAGGCTGGACTATCCTTCTAAATCAGTGATTGACTTTTACACTGAGTACTGGACAAAGAGGCTTAGGCTGAAAAGGCATAGTCCATACGTGATCATGGAAAACACACGCAGGCACAAGATACAGAGAAGAGATCTGATGAGTAAGTGGCTTTTGCTTAGTCAGAGCCTGAAGGATCTTCATCAAGAACTTTCAAAACAGCTAACAGATAGCTTGACTTTGAGTGAAACACAACCAAGAATTATTGTCATTATGCACACCCACAAAAAAAGAGAGATTTCACAACATCTCCTCAGATGAATACACACAGAGAAAAAGCTTTACCAACACTTACTCAGGTGGGCAATCATCTGGCTTTCTGGAGAAGTAACTCCTGTTTTGCCTCCCATTTTCCTAAGTCCTGTTTTGAGCCCATTTTAAAACGTTAGAACAATTAAATAAACTACAATACAAACCAGTATAAATAAAGATAGCTCCTTCTTTTCTTAAAAACCGTGAAATGCTAAATAACCGATGACTCCCCCCCACATACGTGCCTTGCCAAGCCAGAGGATGACACAAGGGCATGCAGTATTTTGAAGGCTGGGGCACGAGATTCCTCATGTCAGATCTGTATTCACAGGGTACAACAGGATCCATGACTTTCATTTCAATAGCAGCTGGAACAACGGGCACAGAAGAACATGCAGCTCAACGTGGGAAATTAGGATGAATTTGTTTTTTAAAAAAAAAATCCCTTTCTTACTGAGAGCTGTGAATGGCAGGCACAGATACTTGCTTTGGGGTCACACCATGTCAGCAGTTCACGCCACAAAGACTGCATTTCTCCTTTCTCTCACCTCAGTGGATATTGCAGCCTCAAAGAATTTTACATGTATCCTTAGAGATGCTTATATGTATCAGGAGAGTACAGCTGTAGGCTTTAAATAAATGGTCATATGCCCTACAAATTCAAATCCTTTTTTATGTAATCTATTTAATCTTCCATTAATGATAATCTCTGCTATCAATGTGCCCAAACAGGGTCAATTTCTGCTGGATTTGCACTTCTTGCATTTCCATCCTATAACTGAGCTGCATTTAATGAAGGGAAACACCCTGCTGTAAAAGGTATTAAAAAGCAGCCTCCCCAAAACAAAAAATAGTCAGGAAGCTCTGCAACTGCCAGGAACATTTCAAGATTGTGATTTTTCTTCTTCCTTTGTGTGTCTTGCATGGAGGAGAGTCCTGCCAGCTGAACATTATTTATTAATCAGAATATTCCTGCCTTCCGTACCTTGTAAGGAGACAGCCTAGAGGGGCAGAAATTGCTGTCGATTTCTCTTTCATACAAGATAGAAAGGGGAGAAAGAAAGAGATTGCAAGGGAGCATTTAGACCCTTACAGATCCCACCTGGCAAGCCCAGGCAGATACAGACACAGATCACAGCAGTTTGAAGAACCATGTAGCATATCTGGTTCACACAAGGATTGAAAATAGACATATGAGCTGAAAACCCGACTCCATTTGATGCTTTGTTTTTAAGAAGTGCCCTATGCACCTCCCTACACCTCAGTGAAACAGGGTGTGTTGAGCTCCACAAAAGATGCTCCTTCTGGTAACTTCTAAACTACCATACGTTGTACCTACAGAACGTGCAGGCTTGGACACACCTGTAAGGGCTGCTTCTCCCTCAATTACTGTGGCACACAGAGGCGAAACAAGTTATCGCCTCATTAGTTCTTCTGATTTAGTGATAGCTTCATTCGTAATCATTCCCAGCCATCCGCCACCTGCACACCCACCCACCCACACGTACACATCCAGTTTGCTGTCCTCCCAGTTTTGTCAATTCAGAAGAGCAGTGTACACTGCCTATCCTCTCTGACATAGTGCTTATCAACAAATAGATTTAACAGACAAAATAAAGTTCATAGTGCTTTCAAACAAAATCCTCCAGCAGAACAGCCCTACATTAGCACACAAAAGGGGAGCCCTGGGCTGTAAAGGGGATTCAGCTGAACTGAGGTTCCCAGCAGTAGCAACTAAGAGTTAATGGAGGACACCCGGCTTTTCACTTCCTCTACTGCATCCAAGAAAGCGCAGAAGAATACTGTAATACAGTATAATTGAGCATTTCACTAAATAGCATGGCACAGAAGTTCCTTTAGCAAGGATTGCATTTGTCCTAAGTAACCTTTATGAGAAGCTGAAAGTTGATGCACGCAGACCAAATGAATTTTCAGCTTTAACCCGAATCCTTAGGTTCGTGCTTGGGAGGGTGGGAAGCGCCAGCCACCAAGCATCAACCGGAGAACTAGCCCCCTCCTCTGCTTAAAAAAAAAAAAAAAATAGTTACGGCAACCCGGTGCTGCGGCTGCACACGGGAGCCGGCAAAGCGCTGGGACGGGTCTGCATGTCCGCGGGGTGCCCCGGGCTCCTTGCCGGCGGAGCTGGCACAGCTCCTCCAGGAGCCGGGCACTGGGACGGACAGAGCATCCCTGCGGAGCCCGCCCTCCTTTCCAGGGAGCCGAGCGTGCGGGCAGCCGAACTCCGTCACCAGCAGAGAAGCACACGCACAATCCAGCCCGCACCTGCTGAAGACCACTCTCCACACTGCCCCTTCTGGGGGTCACCACTGGTCCCTCTCGCTCAGACACCTCCCAGCATCTCCTGAGTACCTTTCTCAGACCAGCCTGGAAGGGGAAAGAGGGGCGGGGGTCTGCAGCCTTCCTAAAACCACAACGAAAAGCAGTCTCCTCAAATGGCTGCTTCTTCTTCAGCATCCACCACACAAGCAGGGAACTTGCCGGGGGTAAAAAGGGGGCGCAAGCAGGGAAGGGAGAAGGAAGCACAAACTTCGGAGCTCTCCTGCCTCCCGCACGGGAACGACACCTCGGGTCGGCTCCGACAGACGCATCGCCCCGGCCCGACGCCGCCGGCGCTCGGCCGGCGCCGGGTCGGGCGCAAGCAGGGAAGGGAGAAGGAAGCACAAACTTCGGAGCTCTCCTGCCTCCCGCACGGGAACGACACCTCGGGTCGGCTCCGACAGACGCATCGCCCCGGCCCGACGCCGCCGGCGCTCGGCCGGCGCCGGGTCCGGACGGGGCGAGGCGCGCACCGGGCGGCCCGAGGG
>VZTT01043399.1:1736-34104 GCA_013400855.1 Buphagus erythrorhynchus | reverse complement strand
GGCTCGGCTCGGCTCCGCTCCGCGCAGCTCCTCCGCGCTAAGTCCGGCCCGGCATCAAAACTCCGGCGAGGATTCCCGAAAAAAAAAAAAAAAAAAAAAAAAAAAAAAANTCTAAAAAAAAAAGAAAAAAAAAATGAAATAATCCACACACACGCAAAAATAAAAATTAAGATGAAATCCTGGAGGGGAGCGGCAATGACCCAGTCGGCAAAAAAAAATATACGGATCCGGCAAGTAAATGGGCACGCAAAGGCAGCTGCTGCCAGGCTTGCAGCTTGGGCTCGATTGTGTATTCCTCTGGCAGCGCCGCGGAGGCAGGCGAGCGCACCGAGCAAGGCGCCTCCCACCACAGCCTAATGGTGGTTTCTTAATGCGCACAAGATAAATAAATGATCCAGGCAAACCCCTCGGGAGGGTGTATGCTACGGCAAACGGAGCCTAGGAAAGGAAGGGAAAAGGAAAGAAGAGAAAAAGGAAAGAGAAAGGTGCGGGGTGGGGGCGAAGCTGCCGAGCCCATCCAGTGGTAGCGATGCAATAGGCTGGTGCTGCATGTCAGAGAAGACCTGTGTTCAGGGAGCGGACAGGGTGGGGACACCTCCGCGACGGAGCCCGGCGACCGCCAGGGCTCAGGACAGGGCTTCTCACACCCTGACGCTGTCCCACAGGGATCAGTTGGCAGCAGTTTGTTGCTCTTGTTTCTAACGGGATTCGCTAAAGAAAAAAAAAACAAAACACAACCCACCACACACCTGCAACAAAATGATAATTCATCCAGCAGCTGGGAGAAACTGACGGCACAGCCGCATACTGAGGTTTGCAGACAAGTTTTGATATATTAACTACTCTGGCTTGTTTGGTCTACACCAAAGTTGAATTCCCAAGTTCAATGTAGTCAACAATGGGTGTTTTCCTTTCACTTACTGGACCAACATGTCACCAGCTAGGGTGGTCACGGAAGGGCTAGCAGGAGTTTTCCAAAGGTGCCTTAATCTCCGTTTTCAAAATTTTAGAAAATGTTCTATAGAATTATACATGTACAGATGTTTTTAGCCCTTTCTTCTGACGTGTTACCTTATTGGTGTCCTTTGGTATTNAAAAAAAAAACCAAAAACAAAGCACAACAACCCACCGCACACCTGTAACAAAAAGATAATTCATCCAGCAGCTGGGAGAAACTGACGGCACAGCCGCATACTGAGGTTTGCAGACAAGTTTTGATATATTAACTACTCTGGCTTGTTTGGTCTACACCAAAGTTGAATTCCCAAGTTCAATGTAGTCAACAATGGGTGTTTTCCTTTCACTTACTGGACCAACATGTCACCAGCTAGGGTGGTCACGGAAGGGCTAGCAGGAGTTTTCCAAAGGTGCCTTAATCTCCGTTTTCAAAATTTTAGAAAATGTTCTATAGAATTATACATGTACAGATGTTTTTAGCCCTTTCTTCTGACGTGTTACCTTATTGGTGTCCTTTGGTATTGCTGCATAGGTATCATTTCCTTACTCATGTATTTAAGGATATTGATATTTCTACAGGATAAGTGAGCGGAAAAGTTGGAAACAATCAGTGAAATGCATTTGTTCTGTGTATAAAGAGACAAATAGAGAAAATAAAATACTGCAACTGAAACATACCTGCCTGATGTTTTTCTCCAGAATGAATGTTAATACCATTGAAATTATCAATATTACATTAACTAGATATCTAGATTATTGTCACTTCAAGAACTCCCTCTGGAGTTTTGCAGCTTCTTTAAGATAGTTCTGTGCTAACAGCCATCAGGAAGATCTGTGGAAGTGGCTTATCAGGTAAGTGTACTATTTAAACACTTCAAAAAATCCCCCCACTTTGGCACCTGAAAACATGAATTTAGGGGTTTCTATTCTTTTAGTGAAGAGGAAAAAGGATTAGGAGAAAGCACTTAGAAAGAACCACAAATGGATGCCAAATAAGGCAAAAAAATGAGAAAGACAGCGAAGTCTTGCAAATCCAGGGAATCTTTTTCACTGATTTTATGGAAATCTGGAACCAGGTGCTATCGATTGTGAATGCCTGTCCTACAAAGTTCTTGCCTTTCTTGTAAGCTTGGAATGTGCTACGTGCTTTGTGTTGCCTGTACAAATGTCCTGTAGCTCCTACCTCTTCCATAACCATATTGCAGTTCACTAAGCCCAGTATGAATCGCTCTGTCTTCATCCTCAAATAATTTGTACGTGCTTCTTGGAAAAACAAAAATGTTTTACAACACTTACAAGACAGAGAGCTTTTATTCTTCTCATGACTATGTCCTGAACTCTTTCAGAGTTTCATAAGTCTCAACTGCACTTCTTCCCCCACTAAGATTTTCAAGCTATCAGCTCCTAAATTTTGCAATGGTTCTAATGGAAGACATCAGGATGTGATACCATTAAGATCACTCAAGTGTAGCCATCATTTAATATTGGAGGACTTCCTGTATTATTTGTAAAGCTTTTCAGGCTGCTTTTCTTACAATTTCCCATTCTTATTGAGGGTTGATGAACTATTCTTGAAATTGATTATGAAATGCTTTCAATGTGACTTATTTAAGTTAATTACTTAAAAACAGGCATTACTCTGATATTTTAACTAAGATCTTACCAATGCACTTTACCAATGTACCAATACTTATCAATGACTATTAGCCTCTAGAAGAAAATTCTTTGGTCTAAAAAGATGAAATGGATCTTAATACAAGAAGCTTCCCTTAACCTCATAGTAAATGCAAATGTATTTCAAATAGGTTATCTTACAGTTAAAAAAAAAACCCTCATTCATCTAGACAGACACCTTAATGAAGGCAATACATGGAAATGTCTTCCTGTAATAACTTAGTCATGAGTTAAAATGTTATGATGTATACAAAAACACAGTCTCTGAATGCTTTTATGTTATTTCTCTGTCCTTAAAAATTAATATTCAAATCATAATCAGTTCCTCAAATCAGCCCACTCTTGTTAAACTGAATCTGTTCCATGCATTAATTCTAATTTACGTAGGTATTTGGTAACTCTTACTTGCATTTCTTCCTACTCATTTGTATCATAGCCCAGCTCCTTTACTTTTTCTGGAACAATGTTTATCACGATCAGAAAACAATATGTAATTTATTTTTCTTGACTTTTCTTCATAAAATGCGAGGAAATCTGTAGCATCTCCTTGAGGACATCTGTGGATAAAAATGACTTACCTATGATGGAGTCAGAAGTGGTATTTCCTCAAGGGCTGGTGTGACACAGCACGTAACAGGAATGCTATTTATGCATGTATCACCTTGATTGTCACAGGGGGTTCCTCTGGCTGTCACTAGCTATGGCCCAGCTAATGCTTGTGCTGCAAGGGTGCTGTTCCTGCTTGGCTTCACACATGCCTACAGCCATTATTTCAAATAATGAAATGCAGTGGGTGAGTTAAGGGAGTTGATTATTGTTTAACTGCTAGCATGGAATCCGATCTAGAAAACTCAGGATAACTATCCTCAGAAGAGTCAAGAAAAGAAGCAGAAATTCAATTTTGGAAAATCAGAGCCATGCAATGGAGCTACATCCATTTCAGCATGTAAACAATATGCATGTGGGATGCCTTTATCCCAGTCCTGCACACACACACAGTTAAAAGCCTTTCTTTGCTCCCAAGCTTTACAAAACACTGAAGACATTCCTCGTTATCTCACGTAAGTATTGTCTGAAGTTTTGAGCAACAAAACCTCCACAGTTACTTTGGTTTATGGTGTAATCTGAGAGCATAACCACTCTTGGATTTGTGAGTTGCTCCAGCAGGTGGATGTGGTGAATAAAACAGAATTTCCCAAAGGATGCCTGAATTGGGGCTGGTTATATAAATAGGTGTTACGCTGCTTCCCAAACTAGGGCATTTGAATATTCTTTACTTAATTCTTCCTCTTAGCTTTCATCCCCAGCTCAGCTACATCATACAGATCTCTAGTGGTCAGCTCACAGGCAGGGAAGACCTTGCTTTTGTCTGAGGTCAGCATGTGTCTGTATTCCCTCTTCCATGTGAAATGCACAGCTGGAGTTCCAGTGATGCCACTAACCAGAGTCAGAACTGGAGTGCTCCTCCCCATGCCAATTGCTAAAATAGCTATCACACAAGACAGACCAGGCTTTACTCAGCTATCAGATCATCAGGGGACTTGGGCTAGGGACCTGTTTGTAATGGGGTACCTAAATTATTCCTTTGAATTCTTACACAGGGTGTTAGGAGTTCTCCTGGCACCCAGGTGCAACAAGTGAGAAATGCACTGCAGAGTTCCACAGCACAGCAGCCACTTGAGACGTGAGCAGGCTGCTGGTCTGCATTACATCAGTCTCAGACAGGTGTGAGATGAGTGACATTTAATTCCGGGTGAAGGAGGAGAGCCTGCTCTCCTGCACTGCAGTATAAACTCTCAGTAACAACCCCATGGGTAAATTAATTGGGTAAAATAGACCTATCCTGTCACAGAGTGCAAGTGTGCTGGTTCCTCCTCAACAACCATCAGCACTAGGTTACCCAAGTCATGTGTAGCCAATTTCAAATGTTGAGGGTGCCCCTAAATATTTAGAATTACACTTGAATGTGCACCAATGAATATATACAATTCAAATATTTCTCTTGGCATGCTTTGTAATGATGAAATGAAATATGATGTGATATTGACGAAAAATCCCACACCCCAAATCCTACAAAACGTTTCAGTCAGGAAATATTAGTAAACTGAATACTTTCCTTGGAGAAACTTACTGCTGTATAACTGAAATCCTAAATTCCTGACTCACTTTTTGTCAAACCAAATTTTCTATATTCTCTACTTTTAACTAACCATAAATTCTAAGGATTCAGTGGGATAAATTCTGTTTGGCAAGTACTTTTAAATTCTGATTTTAGTCATATTGTATCAGTCCCCTAAGAACACAATAATGATTTCAGACTGAGAAATACAGTGACTAGTCTTAACAATGCCCTTGTGACCCACTGAAGCCAGTGCAGCATAAGAGAAATGAATATATTACTCTTCAAGTCTTTGTAACCCCTGAGATTTTTATCAGGAACATCAATTTAGAATGCCAGAGAAAGAAATAATTGAAAGCAAACATGAAAATGCCATCAAAAGGGCTTGCTCCAAAGCATGATGAAGTCAGCAGAAATCTCTCAGTATACTCCACTCTATCTTGGACTAAGCCCTAAATCAAAATTCACATCTTTCCAAGATTTAATGGTGACAACCATAGGCAAGTGGGAAAGCCTATGAAGTGGTCATTAAAAGACAAGAAAGTTAAAATTATTTACTATTATGACTTATTTCCAAACATTTCCTGAAAATCTACACTTTTTCCATCCCTGTAAGGACACCTGATTCCACTTACAAAAAAAAAAAAGTGAATACATATAATATTTCAGACTTTGTGATCTTTCCTTTTTCAGTTCAACATTGTTTGCTATCCCATGCAACTTCTACCCAGCGCAGAGAGCACTGCTGCTATGTGTTACTTGCTGGATATTTTGGATGTCAGATTCCAACAGCTTTAAGAGGTTCAGCAGTTTTGCAGGAGCCTCTTCAAAGCTGTCCTGAATGTCCAGAACAGCAACAGGTAGAGAACAGGTAGAAAAAGCCAAGGGGAGCAATCTCCTTATCCTTCCACATAAAACAAAGGGAGTTCATTCTGTCAAACTTCATGGAAATCATTTTGTGGCATCCAACCTTACAGCTGCATTTGAATGACCCTTTGAAGTAGAAAAAGCCCACAGGAACTCATAATTCTCATAGCTTAATCAGGAAGAAAAGCTGCATCTTTCATCTTTAAAGCTTTGAGACATCCATGAAATCAGTCAAATTTTCCAAGCGCTTCAACTTTGTGGATTTCAACTATGAAGGAAAAACATGGGTTTTTTCCTTCAACAGAGGAGTCAGAATAAACTTTTTTCTTAGTGCCCCTGCATAACTCTGAGGAACTTTTCTGTAACTAGCTACACCAGCATAAAGAGTTATGGAAAATAAATCAGATGAGAATCCTGGGTTTATCACTGCTGTGCATTTATGCATGTATTTTTGTATGACTTATGCATGCATGTGTAAGTCTATGGGACCTGATAAGATGCCCCAAGAGTCCTGAAGAAATTGGCTGATGTGGTTGCCAGTCCACTCTTGTTGATATCTGAAAAATCACAGCAGTCAGGTAAGGTTCCTGGTGACTGGAAAAATGGAAACATTGCACCCATTTTTAAAATGGATAAAAAGGAGGATTCTGGGAACCACTGCCTTGCCAGCCTCATCTCCATGCCTGAGAAAATGATGGAACAGATCCTCCTAGAAGTTATGCTGAGGCACATGGACAGGGAAGTGACCCAGGACAGCTTCACCAAGAGCACCTCTGCCCTGAAGGTGAGGGATGGACCCTGTTTCCTGGGAGGAAATAGAGACTGGTTCAGTCTGGAGAAGGTTCCAGGGAAACCTCCCTGCAGCCTTTCAGCACTTAAAATGGGCTTATACAAAAGATGGGAAGAGAGTTTTTAGCAGGGCCTGCTGTGATAGGACAAGGGGGAATGGTTTTAAACCAGAAGAGAGTAGCTTTAGACTGGACCTAAGGAAGAAATTTCTTACACTGGGACGTATGGGATGCCCCATCCCTGGAATAGGTGAGGCTGGATGGGGCTCTGAGCAGCCTGGTCTAGTTGAAGATGTCCCTGCTCACTGAAGGGAATTGGAACAAATGACCTTTAAATGTTCCTTCCAACACAAACCATTCTATGATTCTGTGATTTTAATTTAACTGCATGTGGAGGAGACACCAGTGGGGGACAATAAGAAATAAAACAATGCCCAGAGCATGACAGCTGCTGAATAAATATTTCAAAGAGAACAACCGATGGAAAATTAATTGATAAATATCTATATTTAAAGCTGTGCTTTAAAAAAAAAATTAAGAATGTACTCTGGAAAATTTAGGATTTTAAAACCTATAGAGTTATCAACAGCCAAACTTGCAACCCCACCAGGTTGAAAAGGAGTTTTGTTTTTTTTTTTAAGTAACTAGGATTTTTAATATAAACTAATTAATTGCCAGTGCAAAATTCTATCCTTCTACTTATGGACACTGTAGGTGTTAACATTTATTTGTCCAATAGAAAACTAGAGATGCATTACGTAACCTAAAATCCCAGTTAGTAATTCTAAGTCATAGTACTCTGTTTCTTTGTGTGCACTATGACTACATTGATGCACTGCCTTTGTCATGGTAATTATTCTCTACAACTCAATATTCAGGGATTTAATATTTAATAAGCAATATTATACCAGTAACAATATACCTTGCCTAGTCTGATGTTTTAAGCATGATAAACAAATAGATACAAGGTTTATTGAAAGAGTTTGTTTTCTTTTGTGGTTTTCTTGTTACAGTTTTGTTTTTTTTTACCAGACCAGCTGAGCTAGTTGGCTAAAGAAAACAAGCTCACAGTGTCAGTCACACAAGGCTTTATTTTACACTTCTTTCTCGACAAAATTACATTTCTAATGTCACTAGCAGATCTAAAGGGAGAGCAGCAAAGCTTTTAGAAATGTGTATGTAGGTATGTATATAAATGTAGACATGTATCGGTGTGTAAATGTAGATCTATTTGAGAAGGAAGATGTTGAAGCTGTGGAGTAAATAGAATATGTGAATATGTGAATATGTGAATATGTGAATATGTCCCTTGGGTCTGTGACTTTGTCCCATTTGGTACCAAAGCAGACACCAATCAGCTACTAAGAGATTCAACAGCTCCGTTTTGCATATATATATACAAATATACATATGCAAATATTCCTGGGTCTAGAAGAAACATAATGCAGAATCACTTTATTGAATCATAGTTTAAGGTCGAATTAAACATCCATTGCCCACCAGGAGATTCTAGCAGTCAGAAATTGAAGCATATCTCTCACCATCAACTGGGATGCGTGGAGGAACCTTAAACAAGACAGCTATAAAATGGTTTTTTTGAGAACAAAATCATGTGAGCTCCCAGTCTCAAACTGGGACTAGAATTTTTGTATCTCTTTTCTGTTCAAATGGACAATTTTTATTTAAAACAGCTCTCATCAAAGGCTATGTGGCTAAACTTCATACACTGCTCAGCTACTCATTTGTTCTACACAGCCATTCACATTTCCCTTCATATCTTTTAGGAAATTGAACCTTTTAAAGGAGAAACCTCTCTGGTCAGTCAATCTCTCTATAATCAGCAAATCAAGTTCACAGAATGGTAAATCTGTGCTCATATACTCAGAGGTCAGAAATTAGGATTTCAAACTTTATGGCTCCCTCATCATCCAAACCTGTGGCCAGGGAATTATGAGTGTCCCCAAGGTCTCTCCTAAGCTGCTCTCTGCTGCTTTTTCTCCATTTCCTATATTTCTACCCTAGAATGAAGTACAGCACAGCAACATTCACAATGCAGCAAAATATTGTTCAAACCAGAGTGCTTTAAATCTTCATTTTCATTGTTTATCTGGACATCTCATATAAAGCATCTGTCAGAAGGGCTGCAGATCATCTGTTTCCAGTAAAATCACCAGTCAATTGCATGAATTCTATGTAAACCTAACTTGCACAAATTGAGGTGCCTGGAAGAAAAGTTTAACATAATTTCTATAATTTTAAAAGTCTAGGTGTTGTTTCTACCCACCATCTGAAAGCAAGGAAAGATAAGCTTATAGATTTCATTACTTCTGCACTCTTGAGGATATGCCCTAGCATCAGATGTTCTAAACAGAGCCCTCAAATTCAGCCTCCATTCCTCAACCCTGCTGTGCAAGCCAAGCTGCACTGACATCTACAAGAAATTTTCCCAAGCAGCTGGTGACAAACAGCTTTCTAATAGAAAATTGGCCCTAAGAATAAATATGCTGCATCTATAGATTCAAAAGTATATGTAGGCATGTATACAAAGAACAGAAAATCTCTGACCTTTGGTCTTAGAAAACCTACTGCATCTCACAAACACAGGGATATCCTGGTTTTTGTAAATTTATCTTTCAGTCACTGTCTTCATTCACTGATTTTGCACAAGCTGTCCTTAAATACTGAACTGTCTTTCTATTCTATAATGAGGAAGCTTTTAATGATTAAGAATTCTTTTGATTAAACAGTGATATAATTTTAATTACTTCCCCACCATGGTCCCACCATTTATTCTTAGGAGGTAACATACAAAAGAGTGTCTGGCCTCTGGTCTTTGCTTTATCTCCTACTTGTTCATCCTAAAAGCTTCTTTTGATTGAGTGAGAGAAAAACCAGGCAGGCAAACATGTACATTTAACTGCACACAGTCTGACTCTCTCCACAGCACATTGCTTACACACAAGTGAGATAAAAATTACTTCTAAGATGAAAAGCACTTTTCATCCTGAGACCCCATTTCCTATCACACAGAACTTTCCAAAAATATGTTACTTTTGAGATATATGCGATTTCAACACTAGCAATGCCAACTAAAGTGGGAACTTTGAAAGAAATGTTAAGCTCAATCAGTTCCATCATTAAAGCTATACAAATGGAAAAACACATTCCTTCCTTTTAAACTTTGCTATGTTTTAGTTGCAGTCATAAGATTCAAGAAGTGAGGATGGTGTTTAAATGTCAGAAGCCTGACAGCATCTTAGCACAGTGCCAGCTGTGGTCAATAGTAGAGCTTCTCTGTATTTCAACAGGAACATGATTTTACTCACAATCTTCACAGAGCAACTGGAGAACTGGCTCAAGTTTAAACATGAAGCTGGAGAGATTACTTGTCTGTAGGAGCAGGCAGCAGATTTCAGTGCATGCTACCAGCTCAGNAAATTGGCGCTAAGAATACATATGCTGCATCTATAGATTCAAAAGTATATGTATGCATGTATACAAAGAACAGAAAATCTCTGACCTTTGGTCTTAGAAAACCTACTGCATCTCACAAACACAGGGATATCCTGGTTTTTGTAAATTTATCTTTCAGTCACTGTCTTCATTCACTGATTTTGCACAAGCTGTCCTTAAATACTGAACTGTCTTTCTATTCTATAATGAGGAAGCTTTTAATGATTAAGAATTCTTTTGATTAAACAGTGATATAATTTTAATTACTTCCCCACCATCGTCCCACCATTTATTCTTAGGAGGTAACATACAAAAGAGTGTCTGGCCTCTGGTCTTTGCTTTATCTCCTACTTGTTCATCCTAAAAGCTTCTTTTGATTGAGTGAGAGAAAAACCAGGCAGGCAAACATGTACATTTAACTGCACACAGTCTGACTCTCTCCACAGCACATTGCTTACACACAAGTGAGATAAAAATTACTTCTAAGATGAAAAGCACTTTTCATCCTGAGACCCCATTTCCTATCACACAGAACTTTCCAAAAATATGTTACTTTTGAGATATATGCGATTTCAACACTAGCAATGCCAACTAAAGTGGGAACTTTGAAAGAAATGTTAAGCTCAATCAGTTCCATCATTAAAGCTATACAAATGGAAAAACACATTCCTTCCTTTTAAACTTTGCTATGTTTTAGTTGCAGTCATAAGATTCAAGAAGTGAGGATGGTGTTTAAATGTCAGAAGCCTGACAGCATCTTAGCACAGTGCCAGCTGTGGTCAATAGTAGAGCTTCTCTGTATTTCAACAGGAACATGATTTTACTCACAATCTTCACAGAGCAACTGGAGAACTGGCTCAAGTTTAAACATGAAGCTGGAGAGATTACTTGTCTGTAGGAGCAGGCAGCAGATTTCAGTGCATGCTACCAGCTCAGGATGTTCTGAAGCTAAACCCAGACCAGTGCTGGTGAGACAGACTGGTGCTGCACATCACCTGCTCTCACTGGCAGTACACAGTGGTGGTTCTCACTGTCCTGCAGCACTAATGCTCTGCTCCTTGTCATGAGAGCATGGTGCTGCAGCAGTGTCCTCCAAGAGGGTTATCTCTGAGGCAGCTGCCATTCAGCAGCTGCCATTATCTACTCAATTCAGATGTGTGAAGAATAAGTTGTATAAACAGTGCAGAAACTCTTCAGGAGGTGCTCAGGACCTGTGCTGGAAGGTGTCCCCCCTAAAGCCAGCAGGAGCATTCCTGCTTCAGCAGAGTACTTCCCTGAGTTATGGCAGGGGGGTTCCTTCCCTGTGACATTCCAGGCCTTTACTTACTGAAACACAAAGATTTTTAATTAGAAATTATTTTCTTCATTAAAAGCCAGTAAAGATATGGGGAGTTGCCATTTGGGGAAATGCATTCCTCTTGTCCTATTATCTTCCTTATTCCAAAGAGATTTTTAGTTTGGCAGTTACTGTGTCTACTTTATTTTTAAAAACCGACATAAACAAACAAAAACAACAACAACCAAAAAAATGTTTTGAACTAATTATAAGCAGGAAAATCCTGAAGAATGTAGTATTGAAATTGTTGCTCAAACATATGACCTATGGCAATGCAGTAATTTAGCTTTATGTTTTATACTGAGTCTATTGAATTAAAGAGATCTTTCTTATTAATGTAGAATATTCTATATTCTTGTTATCAAGCTGCTATGAAGTTTGCAATCTGGTCAAGTAAATCAGATAAAAGATCTATTGTAAGAGCCAAATATTGACATGCCTACACAATCTGAATTACCTATTAACTCACAAGTGGCCATGTTCACTATTTTTATAAAATAACAAGAGACTTAGATTACTCAATTTTAATGTAAAGTCCTCATCTCTCTGAGAACCCTGAGACACATTGAAAAGATAAATCTTGGCCAAGGTAGCTGAAAACCAAAACCAACCAGAAAGATGGAGTTGTTGTGGGGTATTTTTGTGGGTTTTTTTTTTTTTTTTTTTTTTTTTTTTTTTTTTTTTTTTTTTTTTTTTTTTTTGGGGTTTTTTTTTTTTTTTTTTTGGGGGGGGGTTTTTTCNNNAACAGATTAAAACAGAGACCAAGAGAAACTGCAATCTCTTTTTTTTTCCCCCAAAGCTATGCAGGTCAGTTTTTATATTAAAATACTGTACAATATACTCAGGTATAAAGAGCATGCATTTTCATTCTAATTTGTTTTCCTTCAGGTTCAGAATTACCAGCAAAGAAAATTGCTCTAATTGCAATGCTTTGCATACAAATAGTGATTATAGCTTAGTGGATTGTTAGGACACGACACTGCACAACTTATTAGCTCAAACTGAGTGAAGCCTACACCATACCAATTTTTAAAATATAGATAAAGCAAGTTAAGCTCTCCCAGAAAATCTAAATATTTATGACCCAAAAATGATGGGTGTCAACCTGCCAGGCACATTACATGATCCCTGATTCAGAACTATGAAATAATCATAGGAAAAGCTGCCACAATACAGGATGTCATTAAAACCCAATAGCAGCAAAATCAATTTTAATTAGATCCCAAGAAATGAATATGCAGGGACCAAAAGCCTTTCTTCAATATATTAATACAGTTTTCTTACTTGGTTAGTTTTATGGAATTCATCAAAGGGATGCTGAGTGACTGAAAAGGTGCACATGAAAGCACTGGGATAGTGAATTGCATACAGAGGTATTTCTACATTTCCAGATATTTATTTTTATTCTGATGAATACTCTCATAAAGAATGCAAATATCTAGCACAGCTCTCTAAGGCTGCACATCCAGAATGAAGTATCTCAACCTACTACTTATGGCCAAATTATAATTGTCCATAAGAAAACAATGTTGGGCACTTCATGTACTAGAAATTATAATTCCTTAACTTTTACTTAGATTCTAGTTACAGTGGATATATACTGGATTTTACAGATTAGTAGTATTATAGCAGAAATTACCCGAGTTCTGGCCTATTATTTGAATCCAAGCACTATTTTTCTTAAACTAAATTACAGTGTATGTTTTCTAAAGTGCAGATCATAAATTTAGCTACTGGCAAAAATTTTAATGGGCATGTTTGTTTGTTTTTTTTTTTTTTTTTTGCTCTGAAGTTTAAATTTCTGATTTAAGGTCAAAAAAAAAAAGCTCTCCTGTTGTTGTATGCCAGTGGTGACAGGACAATGGATTAGGTGAGGCACAGTCAGTGTATGGAGGAGAGGTGATGAGACAAGTAATCTCTTCCACCACTTTTGCATTTCTTGTATCCTGCAAAGCAGTTTAGTCTGAAATATTTCCTAGCTTGTAGACTACAATTATTATATGCTTTGTTCATATACTGTTATCTCCCCTTGTTAATAATTCCTGACAGTAATAAAAGACTGCAGGAAGTTAACACGAAGAGCTTGAAGCAAGATGCAGCTGAAAATCACCTGAAATGCTTTCCAATAGTCACACTTCTCTTGCCTAGCTCTGTTTCACTACACAACTGCAGCCTGGATGCTCTTATGAGCCACTCATGCTACAGGTCTAGCTCAAGGCAAGGAAGCCTGCATATTTAACATTTTGGTATCTGTACAACTCATGGAAAGCTCAGGTTTCTAATAGCATTGTAGAATACATACTGTGTTTTAAGGAAAGGTGGAAATAAGTGTATGGAACTAGTGCATTTTTGCACAGGTAATAATTTTTTTTTTAAAAAAAAGAAACCCAATCTGTAACTTTCTCTCACCATCTGGTATAAAATGGTAGTTCTTTCCTGTAAAAATGATGGTATTTGAACTGTAACATCTAGTCAACCAAATCTCAGCCCTCAACTGAGTTAAATCAGTGTTTCTGCATTGGTTCTATGACATACTAACCCTACAAGCAGTGCTGCTGCCAAATACATCTCGTGTGCTCTGAGGAATGCAACCGAAACAAAAGACAGGAGACATTTTGAGGACAAAAATAAATTTTAAAATTAATGCTTGTTAAAGTATTACTTGTTTATGAATGCAGGTCAGCTGATTTTTTTCTTAAAAGTAAATTTGTGGATTAATCAGGATTTCAGTGATACTGTGCCAATGACACGGGAGTTCTCCTCATCAGAGCTCACAGGTGGGCTATTAATGTGTCCACAAAATATGATGTGAATGTGTCCACACAGCTCAAAGATAGACACAGCAGACCAAGACCCCCCTGTGAGCAGAGGGAGGTTTTAGCTATTTAAGAGACTGAGCAATCAGTAGGAAACAAAAAATTAAATGAAAGCAGCTAATAATAGAAGAATACTCTGAAATACAGTAGCCAGTATTACACAGCTGATCTCTTGGCTTGCATGGTAGACTGATACTCAAAAACAAAAAGACATAGGTAGGACAAGAAGTTGATGACAGATTTCGAGCTTCCTATTCTTTTATAGTTTACTTTTGAGACAGTGTGGCTAAATTTCTGATTAATAACACTTTTTTTATTATTATTTAACCTCATGCTGAAAAGGCTCTGGTACTGGTGGAGAATGAGAGCTGTTTCTTTGGGAAACAGCACAATTGAAAAGTAGGGCTGCAGAAACTCTTTCTATGACCTAATATGAGTTTGGAAAAATCCAGATGAGGTGCCTTTCCTAGTAACATGCAAAAGTCAGTCTGGTAAGTGGTAGCATCAGGTGTCAGAACACAGAAAGATCTGTCCCAGTACATATTATTTGAGGAGCTGTAGTGGGGTTCACATCAGCAATTCTGTTGCAGATGTATAGAGTATTACTGCAGTGCTGTTTGCAGAATAATTCCAGGGCTGGGCAGTGACTAGAATGTAACACAGAAACAGTTTTCTTGATTTCATTGTAATTGGTCCCAGGCTTAGAATAAAACTCAAGCTTATGTACTTAATTTACCTAATTGCCTTGCTGTATGAGGCCTCTGTACTTAAATTGTTAGCATATCATCCTGACAGGCTGTAAACTATAGCTTTACATTAGCGAATAAATATAAAAGTATTGATGTACAGTCTGCCACTGCGGGACACTGTGTAATTTACACATCCATTATGCAGCCACAAACACATAGATCCATATCTCCTGAGCAGCTCTATCCAAGCTGTCTAGATTTCAGCCAGTGCTACCCATTTATTCTTAAATCACTTGTGCTAGCATTGTTTTAACACACTAAGCAGACATGTTTGACAGAACAATTCTAGAAGTCATCCAACTGTATCTCATATCCAGGTTACATCTAACACGGAATGAATTAGTTTGGCAGAAATTCATTATTAAGAAGGCATTTACTGTTTTCCTTCCTCTGCCTCTCTTTTCCCCTTTTCCTTTCCACATTTTTTGGTTGGCTGGCTGTTTTTTAAGTGTCTGGCCTGCAGCATGAGCTACAGAAGAGAATAATTACTTTCTGTGACACTTGGTGGATACAGTCCAACTAAGAATCATTCATAGGGTTTGTTTAACCATCTTGCAATAGATGGTACAGATGTAAAAATCTGTTGCTATTTGATTGAGAAGCTTTGACTTGATCATTGTGTGTCTGCAATCACACATCCCTAAGATGTTCACTCAGAATTAACTCTCTTTCCCCTCCAATGTCATTCCTACTCCTAGAACAGGCTTTTAATAGAAAGTCTCAAATGAAGAAGTGAATGGCTGTGAATTCAGACAATGAATAAACAAACAGAATAATCTGTAAAAATCATTATTTGTCCTGAAAAGAATGAAAGTTTCATTGACTTTGAATTAAAATTGCAAAGTAAATTTCATTCTAAAGGAGGAGTTAGTTCTAATGCAGTATAATTTCATTCTTTGGTAAGGCCTTTTACTTCCATAACTGCTAAGAGCTTCCCTGCAGTGGCTCTGCAACAGGCACTTCCCAGCTTTTAGTTTGAGATTTTCTGTCTCCAGGCAACTTCATTAACATGGCCAGGACTGTCACACAAGCCAACCCAAGGCTTGGTGTCCTCCACAGAGCTTAACCCACTGGCAGAAATATTGCAGAATTTGGTTCACAGTTCAGTTCTCTGATAGCTTCCACATTCCCTGCATCCCTGAGGCTTTGCTGCACTGAAAGGGCAAATGCCTCCCTGCAACAGGCTTGTCCTGGCAATGCAGTGTGCAGTGTCCTGGCAATGCAGTGTGCAGTGTCCTGGCAATAGTGTGCAATGTCCCACCAATGCAGTGTGCAGTGTTCCACCAATGGAGTGTGCAATGTCATGGCAATGCAGTGTGCAGTGTCCTGGCAGTAGAGTGTGCAATGTCACACCAATGGAGTGTGCAGTGTCCTGGCAATAGAGTGTGCAGTGTCCCAGTAATGCAGTGTGCAGAGTCCTGGCAATGCAGTGTACAGTGTCCTGGCAATGGAGTGTGCAGTGTCCTGGCAATGGAGTGTGCAGTGTCACACCAATGCAGTGTGAAGTGTCCCAGCAATGCAGTGTGCAATGTCACACCAATGCAGTGTGCAGTGTCCTGGCAATGGAGTGTGCAGTGTCCCAGAAATGGAGTGTGCAGTGTCATGGCAATGCAGTGTGCAGTGTCCTGGAAATGGAATGTGCAATGTCCCGGCAATGGAGTGTGCAGTGTCCCGGCAATGCAGTGTGCAGCGTCCTGGCAGTAGAGTGTGCAATGTCACACCAAAGCAGTGTGCAGTGTCCTGGCAATGCAGTGTGCAGTGTCCCACCAATGCAGTGTGCAGTGTCACACCAATGGAGTGTGCAGTGTCCTGGCAGTGCAGTGTGCAGTGTCCCAGCAATGCAGTGTGCAGTGTCCTGGCAATGGAGCCCTTGGACCCAGCACTGGTGAGGCCACATCTCAAATCCTCTCTTCAGCTTTGAGCCCCTGACTGCAGTGAAGCTGAGGAGGGTCTGGAGCATAGAATGGCTGAGGGAGCTGGGGTAGGTTAGCCTGGAGAAAAGGAGGCTCAGGGATCACCTTGTCACTCTGTACAACTCCCTGAAAGGAGGCTGTGGCCAGGTGGGGATTGGTCTCTTCTTGCAGACAGCAAGCAACAGAGCAAAGGAAAATGCCATTAAGTCATGCCAGGCGACATTTAGATTGGATATTAGGAAAAAATCCTTCACTGAAAGAGTGGTCAGGCATTGGAACAGGCTGCTCAGGGAATTGGTGGAGTCACCAGCCCTGGAGGTTTTTAAAGGACATGTAGATCTGGTACTTTGGGATATGGTTTAGTGGTGGAGTCAGTGGGTGGTGTAAGGTTAATGACTGGATTGAGGATCTCCTATTTCTATGACTTTTCATTTTGTCTGCAAGGCCAAGAAGGCCTCAAGGTGAAACTGTATTGCACACAAATTTCTTCTGCACAATCAGTTGTCTATCTATCAGGCTAGACCTTCAGGCTTTTCTTTGACAAAAATAATTATTGAGAGTTTATTTACTAGAACAACATTGGAACCTTTTGTAAAACACTGCTCTCCAGTCACCATATTAATCAGAATAACATTACTGCAGCTAATAAAATACATTACTGCATTTCATGAGGTTCACAGATCGCTTTCCCCTCAGTTTTATAGAAAATTAGGATTCATTCAGTGCGTTTTCTTTTTTTTTTTACACTTGATATGCTTCTTTTCAGGATTATAATAGGTCTTGGAGTTTGAGAGCCTCTTAAATACTGTTCTTGCTTGGTCATAGAAAGGACAGCAATAGTCTAAATCCATGTGTAATTGTCTTTTTCAAAAAAAATGAGATATGAGAGTGAACCTAATTTCAGTATCATTTCAGCGGGACAGGTTTCAGCCTTAAATGTTCTAGTCACTAATTTCTGCTTTGATGACATGATTATTACCTAAATGTAGGAAAAAGCAACAGAATTTTTATACAATGTGGGTGTTTTCACCTGCTACATGTAAGAAAAAAAAGCCCACAGCTTGAAGCACATCAGAGTAGCAATGGTAATTAGGTATTGGCATATCATCCAAGAAAGAAAAAAGAAAAAAAAGAGCTTGAAAAATGATACAGCTTAATAATGGTTTAGTATCCTAGAGCTACGCAAAAAGTTCTCAAAGGGAAATGTAAATTGTGAATGATGAACACTTGTGATTCTTACAAGGGATAACCAGGAAGAAACACAGGGAATAAGAACTAATTATTCCATTTAAGTCTGTGTAAGGAGTATGATCACACATCTGTATGCAGGCCTTCCAGCAGTCAGATAGTTTTCCACAAATGCCAATTGCCATATCACACATGGCACCTTCCTATAGAAGTTATGGCTGTTAATCTCATCTAAAGTATACCTGCAGTGACAGCATCTACCAGGAAATTTGCATAGAATTGAGAGAATATTGCTTTCTGAATCCATTTAAGACCCCAAAACATTCTGGACCAAATTTTTCATTGAAAATCCTTTACAATTCTAAATTTTTTGCAAGCCGTCTTTCAAATGTTTTATAGCCAATGCTTCCAAAATGTAATGCAACCATGTTCTCAATCATGATCAGAACCAGCACAGCATTCCAGATAGATAAAATGCTTCTAAAATCTTAGAAGACTGCAGCAGGCACATGCATTTATATATTTGGTTTCTGAAATGAACTGACAGTTCAGCTGGCCGAAAATCAGGGTACACCAAATCAAAATACACATATATTCACCTGGAAATCTGAAAAGATCAAAGCAGGTTTAGAACAGTTTGTACAGCTGAGAGTGTCTTGTGTCCATCAGAGTGAACACCAAACACTGGCAGGGTGAGCTGGAGCTGAGCAGAGCTCAGACCAGGCACACCAGCAGGCTTCTGCTGGTTCCTATTCTTGGAGCCAGCTGCTCTGAGCTACCTCACTTGCAGCCATGGAGATATTTTTGGAGTCTGGAATTTCCAGCCTTTTCATTTCTGTGTTCAAGTACAGCCTCCCAGACAAGCTCGCCCTACAATTCTAATTGGACCTGGAAGAAAATGTAAAGATTTGAGCATTTGTTTCGAATTGGAAGGCAACCAAATTTTTGAAAGCTTCCTTAAAATGGAATAGCTTTTTTCTCTACCCAGATTGAAATGTTAAAGAGAAATATTGAATTGGCCCTCCTGAGCACAATTTTTTATTCATTAGGGGCTTTTTCCCTTGTTCAACAAAAAATGATTTCCAGATTAGGACATTACATAAGTATATTTCATAGATGGATAAAATTGCTCTGTGCTTCACTCTCCTTGATATTTCTCCGTACAAAGATACAGGGAGTTCACATTCTGCAGCTGAATTACGTTACAACAACACAGATGGAACTTTAGATGTAAAGCCATATTTTTAGCCAAAGCACAGTTGAAGCGATGTCATCTGATGCAGTTACAGACATACAGAGAGGCAATTGCAGTGATACACATTTATCACTTTTAGTGAATGGCTGGCACACAGCACCCTGTGTACCCTCTACTTCAGAAGGGCAATAATTTAAAATAGACTTTTTTTCCTTGAACAGGAAAGAATGGAGCATTCCATTCCCATATGTGGCCTGATACTTGTGCTTCATTTGGCTAATACTCAAGCTATTCCTGCAGTTTTCCCTCTGTGAGTACCTTTGCATAGGCACTTGTGTAATTGCCCCAGGGTGAAACCTTCGGTCATTTCTCTCAGAGAAAGCAGATATTCATTGTAAGAATTGTGAAATTCCACCTCCAGAGCACAGGTGTGAATTTCCATACATTTGCAACTGTCAGAGGGAGTGCTCAATGTCTTCATGGTAACTGGATCATTTCCAACAGCAAAATCCCCTCATTTCATGAAGGATCTGAGCTGGGATCAGAACCATTTACCTTTATCACAAAGTATTGCTATGATGTTTTTCAAGTATGAGAGGTTTTATTATTTCTGGCATATTTCATATCTGATCTTAAAAATCAGAAAAAAAAATCTTATTAAAATAGGAATTTGAAAGCACTGGAAGCATTTGGAATTTAAAAGAACTAAGAAAGGCAGAGGGTTTACTGCAGTTCTCTGATATTCATAGTTCTCAGTTCCTGAACTTTGATGTCCCATACAGACACATCAGTGAGATGCTGGACAAAACTTTCTGGAAGAATAAATATACACCCCCCAACAATTTGATCAAGTAATAGCTTGCAAATATATATAAGGGCAGCAGCAGCCCCTTGTCAATATAGTTGTCACTGGTTTTAGAAGCTTAAGAAGCTGTTGGAAGCACCTCTTCAGCAAGTCCTTCCCCCTTAAAGAATATTACTGTTACAGCTCTTTGAAGAGCAAATGAAAATCTAAAAAAACTCTTAAATGTTGGAGGCCTTGGAGCCTCTTCTTGAAAAATGCTGAATTTTGAAGTGCTTTTTATTTCTGGTAAACAGGATTCAGATCTTGGCAACAGTATACGGAGCACTATTCCTAGTAAAAAAAAAAAAAGACAAAGAGAGAGAATGAGCCAAGGAGGGAGCACAGGAAGGAACAGCTTCCTAGAAAGCTTATTGCTGTTAGTAAGGAAAGAAAAGATGCCATGGAATGGCCAGAGGACTGCTGCTTTTAACCTTAAGGACAATAAGCAGCCATCACAAGCTAGTCAGTGTTTTCTGAGGCACTTCACCTTTGGAGAGGAAAACATGAATTTCTTTTCTCTGCTAAGTTGCATACTTCACAGTAAGAAGTCTCCAATAGTATTTTATAAACTGTTAAAGCAAAGAAAGTCAGAAGCAGCTTTTTGGTGACTCTTTTTCTTGCCTTCCTCCCCAGTGGGGAAAAAAGTGAGCAGATAGCAGCCACATGAGACTGGGTGGATGGTCAGGGTACAGAATGTTAGATTGCTCAGCAGTTTAGTTGGCTCTCATATGTACCCATGACTACATCTTGAGTCCTCCCCAGAAAAAGCATTTAATTCATCTCAGGAGAGCAAAAAAATTAATTATTGAATAAATGATAGAGCCCCACCTACTGTTGTTTTACTGCATACATTTCTAGATAGACACACACACTTCATGCAAATGGAATTCATTAGTGCATTCATGGGCATTTCTGTTATAGTAGCCCAAATTATAGATTATAATCCCACCGTGGGTATGTTTTGCATACTCACACAACTGCAGATTTTGCAGTTAAAATCTAGAAATGCAGGTGGATTTCTTTCCATTCCTGTTGTAGGTCAGGCTTCCCCTGCTTCATATGAGCACACACACATACCAAAAGCTCCCCAGGGAAAGATTACAATTTTTCAAAAAGCTTGGAAAATCATTTGGTCAGCAGTTGACAGAATGAATGCTCCTTTCATTAACAACACTGGTATTGGGGATCACTGAGGTTCTGTCACCCATTACCATCCTTACCAGATTATCTGGCATATTTTCCACCCAGACTCCCTCTGCTCATGTGTTAAGGAAAGAAAGTATCCCAGCAGTGTGAACATCCCTTGAAGTGGCACAAGTTTTGCTATTCAAATAGAAAAGTCTAAATGCAACGTGCATGAAAGATAAGGGTTGCATTATTCTCATTTTAAGGAAATGGAACCACAGGACACTGGGAGTGAGGGAAGTACCACCCAGACATTAAATGTCTTGTGCAGACCACCACCTCTCCAACACATTCCCTGCTCATAAATAATGCAGCACAGAAGTTGACTCCCAGCACACACAAGGCTTTAAAAAAGGCCTGTTTCACCTCTCTCCTTGTCATTGCTGTGCTTTTACTTTAGATTCATGTGAACTGAAATTCCCATCACAAAGGGAATTCTTAAAAGAACTTTTCTGAAATCCCATGTCCAGAGTGGGAGGCGTATTTTGAAAACACTGAAATCCATTCCTGTAAGCTGGAGCAGTCATGACTTGGCATCACATTTTGCAGGTAATGTCTTGTTTTTCAAATGTTACCAGTTACTACAAGTTCACAGACTGGTGTGATTTTAAAATAGCAGAATTGTGTCAAAACTGCAAGGTAAAAAGACCCCGTGCAAGCTAAGTGGATTGAAATAAGTAATGAAATGTGACAGCTGCAGAAAAGGACTGATTGATTTATCACATTGAGATTGGCAACAAGCTTCAAAACCCTGTTGTTAGCTGGCAGCATTTGTTCTGTTCTGCCAGTGTAAGAGGTGATAAGACAAAAAGGTGGAAGAAAACCCTCCATATTACATGACACTTATCTCCACAATTTCATGGTAGTGTTTTTGATAACAACTTTAAACAAAGCTCTCCAAAATATGGTTGTCAGTGTCTTCATTAAACTAAATAGAAATTAATATTTATTTTTTTAATTTAAGTATGAGATTCTTCAAATGAAGTATACACATTTCTCTAACCTCAGGTTTTGCCCCTTATTTTTAAAGCTGTAATATTTGCTGGCAGTAGCTGATATGGTTTTACTTGCCTCCCTGAAAAATACTAAAGCATTTGAAACTGGCCAAGTAAAGGATGTGTTGATTGTTTCTTGTTTAAGGTATGCAACATGTTTTATTACAAGACACTGAAAATATTAATCTAATATTAATAGTCTTATAAAATATATTTAAACACTTCTAAATACGAATGTTTATAAAATATAGTGTGTAAAATATAGTAAACATTGATAACTCACAAATGAGAGAGGACACCTTGTTCTTCGTACTACAAAGCACTCTAACCTCAAAATATATAAATTTTTCAAACTAAAAACATCTTGAAGAGACAAGTTGCTTCTGGAATATTTGGAGCATATCCTTGAACAGCATGACATTATACACATACTAAAAGTCTAGCATTTCTAAGTTCTTCTGTAGAAGTACATTGTTTTAAGGATGCATTTAAACCATCCACACAATGCATTTAAAGTTTGCCTGATCCTAGAACAAGAGTGCATGAAACAATGTCTTTTATCCCTCAGGGACAAAGGTGAGGCTGCAAAGATGTGGCAGCAAAAAATATTTTGCTAAGTACAAGTGCCAAAATCCAATGGCAAAAGATACAGGAACCTAAAATGGTTACAAACAATTTTGGCAAGTAAATCTCAATACAGATTATTGCTGTCCATAACAACAGGAAGCCAGACCATATCGTCTGTGGGGTTTCTGTAGCACTGGCTGAAAGAACTTATGACACATATTTCTTTAAATTATTAGATTGCTAAAATAACTTACTCGGGGAAAAAAAACCCTAATGCTAAGTCTGATATTTAATGCAATAATTTGCTACATAGTTGAAAATTTAGGCTGCTGAATAACTCAGTATTAAAATTTTTTCTCTGCTTTCCAGTTCTGCTTCTAAAACATAACCCCTCCTCTGAACATAAAGGCTGTAAATTTTACCATCTCACCCAGGTTCCTGCTCTGTCTTGTTCTCTCAAAGGACAGGGCTTCCTGGGAGGGATTATGTCTAGCAGGTAGGAAATAAAGCATCACTTGGAGTCAGGATGAACAGGAGACAGGTGTGTACAGGCACTTTCTGACTAAGTAAACGTGAAACAAAGAAATGTGAGTCCACATGCTATTAGTTTTGCACCATGCTCACCATTCTGTCCTCACAGATTCAGTTCACACCAAACAGATATCAAAGGCTGGTGAAGCATGACCATGTTTTAAACTTCTGTATTGCCAAGTGTACAATCCACAGGATCCTCATTGCCAGTTAGGACCTTGTGTGAATATCAATTTTCATATCACGTGGGAGTGTGAAGAATGAAATTTTCTCTAGACAGATCAAATGACTGGGATTTCGAGTTTTCAGAATCTGGCAGCTTTACACCACTTGAGAGTCTGGCCTTAGGTATATATTAATCTGTTTGAAGTGTTTCAAGACTTCTAGTTGTATCTTCTAATAGCAGCTTTGAAAGTGTGTTGCAGACCTAAAAGTATCTTAATATTATGTGTACTTTTCCTCTCATATAACAGATAGAAGGAGAAAAGAATTTAGGAATATCTGAATTACTGAAACTCATATCCCAATGCTGATACTACCTTGTGGATATCAAGAAGAAGGAAGCTTTCCAATAATACCCACATGAACTCCAACTTCAGGCACAGAAAAGTAGTTTTGACTATCACACAGTGAAAGCAGTCAAATAATTTATCCCAGCAAAGTGTGAAGTGAAATTGGAGACTAAAGATAAAAGGCACATGGGTTGGAGAGACATGTATTTACAGTTTATTTAGAATGAATCTTTTTTTTAGAAAGTTTAAGCTAGCATATCTGTATCAACCAGGTCCAGTTCTTTCTCTCACGTACAATATTTTGCTGCCATCTTAAAGTGGAATTGAGTCCTAAGAGAAAGACAGCTTTAATGGTGTATGAATTTTAAATGAAGCAAAGTAAGAGCATATTGGCATAGCTCAATGCTGCAGACTGTGGGAACAGATTTGTGGTTGTAGTTTTGTCTGCATCTTTATTTTCCCAGTATATCAGTGGCATCAGTGCAAGAGATTTCAGATGGACTTCACAAGCCTACATATTTTCCAGGTCCAGTAAGGAAGGCTGCAAACTCCTTGAGAGGAGTGAGAGCAACTAAAATCTCCAGAAAAACTGGAAAAAATTTTACCTCATCTCACCTCTGTCAGCAGGGTTGTTGTGTGCCAAAAAGAAAAAACAATGGGGAAGGCTTTATATTGACTTTTGTCACCACTTAAATAGAATTTCTTCCCTCTCTTCAAAAAATAAAATCATTATGGACATAATTATGTCTACTGTTTCTCTTCACTAGCACAGGCTTGACCATTACATGAATGAGAAATAAATAGGTGACTCAAATGAAGGGGTTATGGCTGAAGTAAAACTGACTTCCATGAAGCCTTCAGCTGCTGCACACTTTCAGCCAGAACTGCTACACATTTGCAAATTTTTAAGTATCTGAAAAAACGAATCTTAAAACTATCTTTTAATGAATCCAACCTTTTTTTTATAGCAACAGACATATTAACCTTGATGTTCTTGTCTATAATTTAACAAATTATATATGGTTTACCAGAGTTCAGTTTCACATTCTCTGTGGAACTATCATGTTTTAATTAGTTGAACTCCTACGAAAGAACTGGATAGACTCTGTGTCTTAACCTTATATATATAAAAAATGTTCAGATTACTAAATTTGATATGAAAATGCTATTAAAGGCTCAGGATGATTATTAAATCAAGGCAATGCTTCTTAACTTAGCAGTCAGTATTCTTTCAAAGTATTACAATTCTTATTTCACTGGTGTTATTTTTGAAGATATTGTAATTCCGTATTCTTTTTTTTTTGGTATATCTTTTCCAACTTTGCAACTTTAACATTGCCTTTCCTGTCTTTGTGACTAGTATTCTCCTTGGGGCTACTAATCCAGTAGGCACTCATTCCTACCTGTAGCACAATTACGTTTTTAGAAAATCCAATATAAAAGGGAAAAAATTGAATAATATGAGGATTTGGATCTTCTTACTTTATGTTGAAAAAGTAAAATTTAGTCTTCTACTTTTTCTGCTGAAAACACATATATTTTCTTTGGTTATTTTCCTCAACACAATTTTTCTCAATGATTTCTCAGCAGTTACTTAAAACAAGTCTTTGCAACAACACTACAATATTAGAAAAAAACCCCAAAAGCAGGAACCCTTCAAATCATCAATAAAGCTCTAATAATTAAATTAAAACCCTTCAATACATCTCAGAAAATAATTCTGTGCATAAATGCAAATACCAGGCTTCTGCACAAGGAGACATCCATTTGGCTTCCATTCCCAAAATATGAATATGGCACAAATTTAATCTTCCAATACAGAAATATGAATGTTTTGGACAAAAAATGTGCATAGTCATTGCAAGTGTCAATAAATATGCTGAAATGATGTTTTAGAAATACTCTTATTTAGTATAAGTTCTTCCTTGATAAAGGAAATTGATTTTGCATTTGAAAATGTTAAAAGTAATTTTGACAGAAGGGTGTAAGAACATTTATCTTGGTGACGTTGCAGCTCTGTAAAGAATAGAAGATGCATGGAAAAGCCCGAGGTGTCAACCATGATGGGCAAAATTAATACTTCTCTTACCTTCTTTTTTATTACAAAAATGCATAGCACTGTCTAGTGAGCATAAAATCTCACTGAATTAAATTTAAAGAATTGTCCTTTTTTTCTACTTCAATATTGCCTTATTATTTTTTGTTTAGTTTCAAGAAAAAACAAGTTTGAAATAAGATTAAATCAGTGCTGTAATTCTGCATAACATGATGTAACAATACTACTGGGACAGACCTGAAATTAGAAAAGAAGAAGTCTAATTCTATCCAAGTAAATGTGAATTTTAAGAATTAAATCAACTGATTTCAGTAGTTTAACAGCTCTCTCAGTGTTACTTAAGCAGCGTGATATCAGGGGATAAATCAATTCAGATTTCATGGAAAGTGTTTCCATAGTAAGGGGAGGATTAGGAGGTGGAAAACCCCTCCCTTGTTTGCTCATGGAGCTATTTAGGAGACATGATGTGAATGCTGCAAATGTGAAAGGCATAGTTATGGCTTATAGTGGTTCTCTCCATTATAAGGACAGACAGGAAAAAAACTGAAAGGAAGAGCATGAGACCTGTTAAATAAACTACCTCAGCTCTACAGAAAACGTGGTCCCACTGACACTGACCACAGAGCCTGTGGGTGAGAATTTGCATTTCCCATTCCATAGTCAAAAACCCCAACCACCAAAGGAGCAGAAAGCCAACGAGTGCACAGCTAAGTCCTGCCTTCAGCCCAGGCTCTGCTGGCTGCCTGAGCCCTGAGCACCAGCAGGGATCAGACAGGGATCCCTTGCAGTGTGCTCCTTCCCAAAGCTCTTTTCTGGCCATGCTCTGGTGCTCTGTGACACACAGCCTGGCATTAAGGCAAGGCTCCTCTGTTTGCCATACCCACACCTTGCAGAGGCTCCTGGCTGGAGCATCAGCATGGTTGCAGTGTGCAGCAGAGAAAATGGGGAGTATTCAGAGGTTTGCAAGGAGTTTAATCCCCTTTTCAGTCAAAATGCTAAAAACTCATCCTTTCACAAAGGCACAAAGTGAATTTAGAGCAAGAAAATTCATCTCTGCCTGTATTCTCTTGTCCTGCTAAGCAAATAACTGAGGTGTCTGTACTGACAAGCTCTGCATTCAAAATGCTGCTTGTGGAAAACAATTCATTATCCTCCCAGAAATCCTGGTCAAGTATCTGTTCTAAGAGAGAGCTTGATTAAGCCACAGATTGTAGGAGATGGATATGCTCCAGAAAGGTGGCAACAAGTTGCAGCAACAAAAGGCAGCAAATAGATGGGAAAAGTATGAAGTGAGGAAGGAATACAGGGACAGGGGAGAAGAGCTCATATTTTTCTTGCAGGAGAGCAGAATGGGAATTCAATCATCAGAAAAGAATGGAATCTTAATAAAAGAGTACCTCTATCGGGAAAACATAATGTCATTTCACCAGTGTCAACTTTATTCTGCAGTGGTTACCCACTTCTTTATAACAATACCATCAAGATTTGTGTATTTTCCAAGAACAAATATCCTTCTTTCCTTCCCTCAAAACAATGAATTTGCAAAAGAATTTTAATGCAAGTCAGCCTCGTTTTTTCACCCCAATTTCAAGAACTTTTTTTCAAAATGAACTCTACTGAAGACAATAGAAAATAATAAATTGAATACTTCAGCTTTCTTGTAAGCACATTATTTCTTGCAGAGTGCTTTTAAAGCTGGAAAATCCAGAACATGGGATATGGGAGTATTTTAGTCCACAATCAATCCATCATGCTGGCCTACTTTTAGGCAAACGTGTGTTAAGGAAAGAAAAAAGAACATGAAAGGGAGGTAAAAGCAGCAGAGTGTAATATCTTGTAGTGTGTGCATAGTCCAGCCTCTGAACTTTGTATGCCCACACAGAAAAGAAAAAGGCGAGCTTGTAGGAAAATATTTCATTTATACTTCTGATAACAAATCACACTGGTTTACCATACATAGCTGCAGATTGCCCTTCCACTTTGAACAACAATATAAAATGGTTTTGGGAAAGGTGAATGGAAAATTCCTCTTCTGTAAACAGATTTCACAGGTGAAATAATATAAAAAGTGATAGATTTCCCATGCAGGGCAACAGACTGCAGCTTTAACTAAGACTGTCTAGTCTCTGCAGGATTCTAGCAGCAGCACACAGAGAAAATCCCTATCAGCAATTTTTATTCGTCTTTCACCCCCTACCAGCTCTAATAACACCTGCTAAATTTATTTGCACACTCTGCTATAGGAAATAAAAAAAAATACTGCCTTGAATGCTGACTTTTAAATGTCATCTGGAATGCAATATCCTTTGCAGTGTAACAAAGTAAAATACCCTTTCAAGGAAGTCACCATGTTCAAGATTAGGACAGTAGGTCCATTCTTCATGACAAGTGGTATGAGAGCATCTCCTGACATCAGCCTGCATTTGTGTTATTCACAGGTGTATGAATTGTTTTGTGAATCCTCTCTAGTTGCCCATGAGCCTCAGGGTCCCATCCCACCTGTTCTTCTCTTCCACTTGGTTCCACCAACGTGTGCTGCTTCTTCTCCAGCAGCACTTCTTACTTGCTCATTTCCTCAGTTTGTGAAAGCTGTTTATTCTGTTCAATGGTCCAGGAATAAAAGAAAGAGAAAAAACAGCAATCCCTCCATATCCAGAGGTAGTGTAGCTATGAAAGAGTGTGGGAAAAGCCAAGGGAGAAGTAGCTGAGAGATTGACCTTCATGAATGTGGAGATTGTCAATGCTTTGACTTTCCTTGTCACCACCAAATTGTCCTTTGCCCTTCCTCCTTGTCACACCACATCCTACCTGGCCCACCTTGTATCAGAAGCTTCCTGGTGGGATTACTTAGATCAGTGACCAAAAAACCCAAGTACCAATGGAATTAAATTAAGTGCCAGAGACAGATTTTTGGCAAGAGGTGAAGTTGGGTGACTGTTACTCATCACAATTAGGGAATCTAAAATTACCATATTAGTAATCAGCCAACTGCTTGTTTGTCACTCTGTCCCTGAAATTACACATCTGACACACATGGTGCCATTTCAGGAAATGACATCAAAACCATGTAGGCCTTCTTATATAATTATGATTGTTAGTAGAGGGGAGCATCTGCCCCAGTAATTACTTGTGTCCCCTATATTCATAAGTACCCACCTTTCTATAAGCATGTATTCAGCCTGGATTTATAAAAGTTTATACCATCATTTAAAATGTTGTAGATACCTAGTGATTTTCAATACCACAACATGGCAGTTAAAGGAGATTGCCTGGGAGTTTACGTGATTTATTTACTTTTACTTGCAAATTAATTCTGATTTTCTGCACTCTTGATACGTTAGATGAGAGTGGAAAAGTAGGACAAATCCTTATGAGAAGAAAAATGCTAAGCTTGAGGGGAGAAATACAAAATTAAAGAAAATATGACAGGCCTTTGAATCAGCATCCTTCCACTCTTGCTGCCATATATTAAAAGTTGGGCAATTTCTTGAAAGGTAGCCTTGTTTCACTGCAGCTTTTTTCAAGAGTGAGCAACTGAGGTACTATAAACAGAAAATCTCTTTGGGGCTGATGGACTGTGGTCCCTTCTGGTGTGTGCTGAGATACATCCTAGAAAAGAAACTTCAGTTTCAGCAGATCTGAATATTCTGGATCCAAGCCCACTGATAAATCTCTCTGTTTACAAGGCAGCTAAGGAGATTATGTCTGTCTTTTATACCTGCCAAGAAACGTTGGTCTTATACACCACAGAACAATCCATGCACGTCTCCACAGACACCCTAAGAACTTGATTAGCATTTATGCAGACATGAAAAGGACTGGTAATCACACACCAGCTGATCAAGCTCACACAGAGACACTCCATGGAATCAGCCCCTCCACTTATGTAATAATTCCCCCCCCAAAAAAAAAATCAGAGAGACTTTAATATCTCAAATAATACAAAGATATCTTTTGTGGTGGAACAAAGGAAATAGGTTGATTGACTGCACCAAAAAGGCAACAAGGGCTCAAAATGATCAGTTGAGCCAACAATAGATAAACAAAATATGTAATCAACTGCAAATGCTTCTTAGAAAACAAAGTTCATTGCAGAACAAACACACCATAGCCTCCACAATGTGTGTTTAATTATGTGGATCTTTAAAATCCTGATGGAAAATTCCATTTAGCTCCTAAAATACATATAGCTTATCCTTAAAAATATTTACTCAGGGTTTAAATATAGTGCTCTTACGTAGACAAAGAGAGATTTTTTACCTCTCTTGAAAAGATACAATAGAAAGCAGAAAAAAATCCCAGATCCAGGAAATGTTTATTAAAATTGTTGTAGCTGGTGAATAACTTCAGGTGTTTTGGATGAGTACTTATTTTCTATAATAATTATGCTCTGGCAGGAAGGAGTAGATGCAGTATCAGCATTGTGATATTCTTTTGTTGCTTGGAAAGCCAAACCCCACACTTTTTGTACTATATTTAATAACAATATAGTAATATCTAGAATTTATTTATATCCTCTTTGGTAGCCGAGCAGTCAGTATTTTGTACCCTTCTTTCTGATTCTTTGTCATATGCTACTTGCACATCCATGTACTCTAGGACTGTGCTGATGGAAACCTCATTAAGGACATGATTCTGGAAGAAGAGAACCCTGTTTATTCAATGAGATAATTCAGGTTTATTCAATGAGATAATTCAGTAAGATTTCTTCCTTGAAAATCTCATAAAAACCTGGCTCACTGGCTACAGAACACGGGCTGTGTAGTTCCTTTTACTGCAGATACTCTGCTCCAGCAATTCTGATAAAGAAAAAGATACAGAAAAAGGCAAGTATGGGACCTCTTGTCATTTGCAGTGCTTAACTCTTGCTTTAGTTCTTTTCAGCCTTTTTGGGACAGCTAAAACTCTCCCAAGACAATATCCTGGGCAAGCTTTGATGGATATCTGAGTATTTACATTCAGTATTATTTCTGCTTCCTGTGTGAAATCATCCTGGTGCAAAGCATGCATCTGTGGTTGCAGTCTGCTCTCGTGGTTTGGGAGTCAGTCAGTTTGCACAGCCTTGGAGCCAGGGCTCACTTTCCAACCATTTTTTATTTAACATTAACGATTATAGCATGCTCCTGAAACACTTATAAAACCTCAAAACAAGCAGCAAGAATCAAAGCCCCAAATCTATTCTGTGATGATAGCAGTCTAAAGCCATAGCACATTTTGAAGTCAGTGTATCCCAGAGATGTTCACATCCTTTGCATGCCATTTGTATTCATAGGTGTTAATCTGGTCTGAATTGGGCGTTTTACTGAGCATGTATCTCCAAATGCTTAACGTTTCAAGACTGCTGACTCATTGTTTCCTTTGTCTGTTAAACTAAACCCCAGTCTCATAAATTGCTTAAAATATTAAGAACCCCACCATTAGAAATGATGCAATATAACCTCGTAGCATTTCTGAGCCTAATAAATGTCTGTCAGTTACAGGGACCAAAAATTAAAGACATAAAGCTTTCAGGAGAGTTCCAGGAAATGCATGGATAGGCTGCAGCTTTTCTGAATGAGTGCACCTGGGGCACATGGCCACATGACTGATCAAAGTTCAGTGAGGCTTTTTGTGTCTTTACATTTTCCTGTCTATCTCCTCCCTAATCCTTTTTAACTTTTCTGGACATTGATCCACAGGTGAAAATGCTGAAGCTGAACAAAATCTCAGTTTTGATAAGTGGAAGCACAACAGACTGAACATCTTTGTTGTGATCAAGAGAGGATTAAAATGGATTTTGTTGTGCTGCTCTTTCCCCCCAAAACTGCAGGGCCTGTGTTCCAGTATGAACCTGATACAGAAATAAGAGATTTGAGGTTCACTATTTGATTTCAAACACTGTCAGGAAAACTGTTTTGGAGGGAATGGTATTGGGAAGTAGAGGACTTATGTAATGCTTCCTTCTGCCTTGCTCCCGCCACTGCAGATATTAATTTTGCTTCTTTGCATCTTTGGTATGAATAAAAACAAACAAACAAACAAACTTCATTCCATTTCTGAAAACAAGCAAGTGTCTCTCAGTTGGATTTCACTTGTCCATCTGTCCATAATTATGTGGCTATCAGCAATATTTATATTTATGAGGCTCTAGAGCGCACCAAAAGGCACAACACAGAACACATCAAAGGCACTCAGTAGAGTTGAAATAAACAGACATGTTCAGACTAAAACACTGCATGCTTTTCACTGGGAGCATTTATTTTAATCTACATTTGCATACAATTCCTCAAAATCTTCCTGAAAATTTTTGTCTGAACTTTTCCTGCTTTGTCTGAACAGCTTCTCCTGAATACCATCATACCTGGATTCTATAAACAAATATTAGTGTTAGGTTTGAAATTGTTCTAAAAACTCGAATAGATATAATCAATGTTATGGGTTTTCCTGGTTCTTGGAAAGAGTAGGAAAAAAGAACTGTGCTGGCTGTATGCTATTCCTTGAAGCAGCCTGCAATAGCCAGCAACATAGAAAACCATCGTGGTGTGTGTTAGATGCTCACACTGTGTTCATATCATCCTCAGTCTGCATCAGAACTGACACTCCCTCTAGGATATTTTTCTGATTATTATTGTGACTAAAGTTTA
>VZTT01043397.1:1362-21080 GCA_013400855.1 Buphagus erythrorhynchus | reverse complement strand
GTTGTTTTTCTAATTCTCTAACGTAGTAATGAGTTAGAAATAAGAGTTAGTCAGAAAACTTAAAAATTATCAAGCAGACCAAGATTAAGAATCATTGCAGGGTTTGTTCTGGTTTTCTTTCCATACAGTATTTACTACACATTAAGTTCACTATTGTCTTTTCATTCACTACTTCATGTCTATATGTGTTGTACAAGACCATTGGAGTGGTATAAAAGTACTTCACAGTCTTTATTTCTCCTTACAACTGCTGTGCACAGAGGGTAGTTTACTCATTTTATAAGTAATGAAATGTAGCACAAAGAAAATAAGTGATTTTCCCATCTCTGTTAGAGAACAGAGAAACTCGAATCAAACCTTCTTGTTCCAAAGATGCTAACAAACCTGGAGTGTGTGTTTCACTGGCACTGTAGAGGTCACAATTTCACTCTTCTCTTGCTTCAAGTCACTCATGTGCTCCAGAGCTCTTTGATGCCCAGTGAACTCCTCTCCTCACCAGATGGCTATCTTCTTTTACTGTGACCAGTTAACACTGTACATGGAAAATTACTAGATGTCATCTGAGATGTTGACCCATGTTTAGTGACAGTCTCAGGAACAGAATCACCCTGTTCAGAGGAACATAGAGCTGCAGAGACTTGTTAATGATGTGGTAAGTGCAATGTCACTTGCATTTACTTCTGCTGTGCAGTTCAGTGGTTGCACAGAACCACCAGCTCTGAATGTCTCCCTAACCCCCTTTGAGTCCAAACCATCTTCGAAGGAGACTTATCCTGCCCTACCCTATATGCTTGAAGTCACATTATGGAAATGTCTGAAAGGAGCTGTCTGGAACATATGCTCCAAGAGTTGTCTTAGGCACTTCTCACACCTCACAGGACAGATAGAGCTAGTCTAATGCAGGCTTCCCTGAAATATACCTCAGATGGATACTGGTCATCAGCACCTATTGCTTCTGACTTCAGATTAACCTCGATGACACTGAACCACTTGATTAGGTAGAGCCCTCTTTTAGGCATGAACTTTTTTTTGCAAGATTCACAAATTGAATGAACACTTATTTATAGGTCTAGGTAATGTGACTCTTACGTGGCTATTCACTGCATAGTCTGAATTAAATGGATTCCCAACGAGAAGTCTTTTAAACAAACTTGATTATAAATGTATATGGGATAGAAGTGTGAGATTATAATGGTTCTTCTAATCTAAACAGTATTGATGGAGAATGACAATGAGTGTCCTTTGCTTTTCCACTGCTTTAGGATAATGAAATACATTATTGTAGCAGGATGCTCTGCCTAAGTGGGGGTAAAACAGCATTGGGCTTACAATGCTTATGGTCTTGAAGAATGCTGAGACCAGCCTGACTCTTCAATTCTAAAGTTAATAGTTCTAAGGATGTGAAAAATAGTGTTTCCTGACAGAAACTGACACTGGTGAGGATATGACAAAGTTCCTGAGGAAGGAACCAAGAAGTGATAGCACTGATATCTCATCTAAAACTGCTGAGCTAAAGGCTGCTGAGCTGGCACACGTAGCCTAGAAACATTTGATTGACAGTCAGTCACATTATACTATAAAATCTCAGTCCCACTGTTTTACACCACCAACCTCATTTGTTTCTTCTGGAGGTGTGTGTGGAGATTCCTGCCTTGAGCAGGGACGCCTCAAGGTTATTCCCTGAGGCCAAGTGAGAGATTTACCCACAGTCATTTTCATGGGTAGGTAACATAAATCTTTACTCANAGATAAATTCACATAAAGGATCAATTATTCTTATAGTCCTTTAGAAATAAATTGTTGACCAAGTTTGGGACTTGGATTGGATCCAGCCATAGATAGGCTCCTCTTTGAGAAAGAGTTTAGAAAGAGAGCAAGGAGGTTGAACTTCATGACTCAATAGGACTGCTGCCCTGATAAACTTTGCCTGCAGCTTTCATTCTTTCTGTGACAGTTAAAAAGAGGAAAAGCATGGTCATGTTTCCATTAGAATGGTGGTGGATTTTGGTGCTAGATGCAAGGACTGAATATCTTTCAGATGTCCTAATATATGGCATGCTCAATGGAAGTTCCATGTTCAGAGCATCTCAAAATTTCTCTTGAGCCATTAAATATGTTAGCAAACTCCCTTGTGAAGAATAACTGGCAGTGAGGAACTCAAAATCTTAGAAATAATATGATATTATTAATTTTCTTAATTTACAGTTTTATGATGCAATTTCTCACCCAAATGAAAGCTCCACTCTTTGAGGTGAAATATTTAAAGATGTCTGCACAACTGCAATAAAAATATTAAAGGTGATGAAAGACCAAGAATATGATGAGGTTATTGTAATTATGGCAGAGCTTGCAGGTACAAACCATCTGGCAGAACTGCTAATTTCATAGCAGCATATTCTCAGTGTGCTAACTTTGTCAAAAGCTTTGAAAGTCAGCATCCATTTATATTCTAAGCTACTGTTTTCAAAGGTCACTCTCTAAAGTGTTCACACAAAGACAGAGAAAATAGAAAAAGCCTGACTGCTTATTCATATTTTACTTGCACATAAAAGGCAATTCTGAATTTAACTGGGAGAAGAAATGTGGCATCCATTCAACAGTTAAGAAACATTGAGCTGTAGCACTTGAGAATGCCTTTACTGTCCCACACTAATGGGACAGTACTATATTATCCTGGAATTATTAATACCATCTTTTCTTTAATACGTCGAATTACTTTTTAATTATATGTGTTTAATTTGACTGTGATGATAGATACCCCATATATTTGCTTTTTGGCAGTGGATGAAAAATTTTCACAGGACCAATGATCTGTCAGACATTTTTGATTTAAAATACTCGAATAATTCTGAAGTTGTCTGTAGTTATCATCAATTAATCCCTGACCCCCCAAAGACTATTGTCTCTACAGACCACATAGCTCCTGAGAGAGAGACACTAAATAACAATGTAGTCAGGACCAAACTAGAAACTGCTTTTGCTTCCTTGAAATGCCTGTTCTTCAAATTCATCTGCATGCAAACAAACACATTTTGTTCTTTACTTCTTATCTGAGGAATGTAAATCACATAAAAGGTATTAATTCATTTTTGTTAGAAAGGAAATTTTCATTTTTCAGAAATCTCTGCTGATAGCAGTAGATTTTTATACTGTATGGCCAAAGTAGAAGAGATGTTTAACTATTTCCTTTTGGGAACTTTATATTTGGCATAGAGTTTTCATTGGGCAAGCACACAAACAAATCTCATGACAGTTTTTTGCAGTGATTTTGGGGGGTTTATACCCAGTTTACCAAAACCAAAGGGGATTGTGTATGTAATTAATTTGTTTGTTTGCTTGCTCTCGAGATTCCTTATTTATCTGCCTCCAGACAATGATGAAGACAAATATTTTCATCCTTGACACAATGTGAATATTTCACCCTGAAATGAGTTTTAAATATAAAAAAATTAATTTATTAGAAAAAAGAAGTAACTCAGTAAATACAGATATTTGCCTTTTGTAAACTGCATGTATCGCGTATTTCAAAGATATGTCAGCCGGTATTCTGTCTGTTGAAGAGGAGAAAAAAAAACTTAATATTTTTCTATGCACAAGTTGCTAAATTTAAGACTGCTATACAGCCAGTATACATATCTGAAAGGCTCCTATGTAGTGAAATATATTAAGAAATATCACTCAAAATCAGTAACAGTGATTTTTTTAACATAAAAGTCATATTCTGCAGTACATATAATAAATTCTACACTTAATCAAAATTTTAAGAGTTAATTGCAAGCTAAATGTTTCAATTAACACCAGAATAAGGTTTTAGAAGAAATAGATTTAAACATGTTTTTCAACTCTGCTGTGATAGGTTTTTATTCAAGCTTATTGAGGAAGTATCTGAGATCACACTTGGAAGATTCCTGACTGGGAAAGCTTGTAGGAATGAGAAATACAAACAGATAAGACACATAATGAGAAAAGGAAGGGTTGGATATATAAAGAATGAATGGCAAATATCACTTGGATTAATAGTACATGTTTCCTTGGTAGAGTAAACCATAAACAAAATGGAAAATAAATGAAAGAAATTAAGAATGGATGGAAGCATAAGAGAAAGAACAATGAGTGCAGAACAAATTTAGGAAAGAAACTGAAGAATAAAAGATAAAAATATGACAAGACAAACTGCACTTAGAATTCTGATAATTTTTTTACTGGCCAAAAGCCATGTATTTGATGTCATTGGTTGTAAACCTCTGAGCTAGAATCTTTTCTGCAGATTTTCTCAGGTCATCCATCCTTTTTTCTGTACATGCAGTCACAGTCCAGGGCTGCTAGGAGTAAAGTTCAACTTTAGTTTTCTATGTAGTTTTTACTTTGTAACATCTGGCAGTAGAAATTGATGCAAAAATCTCTGACTGGAAAATCTATAGGAGTTAGAAATAATTTAACAGAGTAAAAAGAATTAGAAATTTCAAATGCATTTTCAAACTGCGGTTAGAATTCTGATCATTTTTTCTGCCTCTCGCATCATCCCAGCAATGAGCAGGCTGTGGGTGCACATGCAGATGGGTGGGGACACGGCTGGGGCAGGTGACCCCCACTCCCCAGAGGCATATTCCATACCCTACAGCTCAACATAGAAAGCCAGGGGAAGAAGGGCAAAGGAGGGACTTTTGGAGTGATGGCATTTTTCTTCCCTAGTCATTGTTATATATGATGCAGCCAGACCTTCCTGGAGATGGTTGAACACCTGCTGCCAACAGGAAGTGTTTAAAAAACTTTTATCTCAGTCCATGAGTTATTTTCTTTCTTTTACCCTATTGATTCTCTTCCCCATCACGTGGGGGGAGTGAGCAGGTGTGGGGTTTAGTTGATGGCTGGGATTAAAGCAGGACACATGGGCACTATATACAAGTATCCTAGCTGTGCAGAAAAATCCTGAACAGCTGGATGTACTCCCTTCTTGCCCTTATTTATAACAAAAGGACCTGCCTACTTTTGGAAATTATTGAAAAAATAGTCATCTCTGAAAATTGCTGCAGAAATTCAGTGTAGACAGAAAAGGAATAATATTGTTAGATCTATACCTTTGTGTGAAACCACTGAAGTAGAAAGGAAGGAAAGTTATTTTGTCATGGATTGTACTTACACATTTGATATCAAATTGTTTGTTTCAGAAAACTGCAGCTGGATGGGGTTGGTGAAAATATTCTAAAAATTATACAATATCTCTGTGGAAATTCTCATGAAAAAAATATGAGAAAAGTAATTGGTTTAACTTGAGGGCAGGTAAAAAAAATGGTTGCAAATTCCACTGACCCTCTTTAACTGTTAAAAAAGCCCAGAAACTTAAAAAAAAAAAAAAAAAAAAAATCAAATAGTGTTATTGACATTTTCAAAGAGTAATCATCACATCTTCATAGGTGATATTTCCTTGAGTGGGCCCTGCATAGAAATTTCAGCAAAGGAATGGCAAAAATATAATAATTAATCCTAAATGTATGTGAAAGTACAAAGAAGAAGAAAAACCCTCTTAAAATGATTGCAACTTGGTGCAAAGATTTGATGAATTATGCTGAGTTCTTTGAATCCAGTACTTTGTGACTAAATCACCAGAGATTATTGTGAGATGTAACTCTTAACTGTTGCTCTTGGGAAAATCTGCAACATTTGTGACATACATATGCACCATATTCTTGTCTTCTTGTGCATAAGAAAAGACACCCTTTGTATCTGGCATATTTGTATGGGTATAGAGATGAGAACAGTAAGAGACCAAGTGTCAAGCAGTTTCCTGCTCTGGTGCATCATTACTCTCAGACATTATAAAATCTATGCCTTATCTTTACAATTCATCACTCTCTCAAAGTTGTTGTGGAATTGAGTGATGCTTTATGTACAGGTACTAAAAAAACCCCTGCAGTTAGTCATTTACATCAACTATGTAAATTTTAGTTGAACAATTTAAATTTGAAAAGGAATCGTGACTACAGAGATAATGTATTCAGACTGCTTTTGCCCATGTAGGAATACTATTTATGCAGTACTGTATTTCCATATACTGTTTGATTTGAAAAGTTAAACATTTATGTCCTTTATTGATATAATCATTTCATGTCTTTGGAGAATTAGTGAGCACTGATCAATAGTTTGGAGGTTAATCAGTACTTTACTTCTTCACTCCAGTTAAATTTAGTTCAATTAAACAGAATTGATGCTAATTACTGTCCTGATTGAGCAGTGGTTATTACCATATTACCATTCACTATCAGAAAGCTAAATCAGCTCCCCAAGAGGCAGCTCAATAGAGCAGTTACAGTGACATAGCATGCCCCAATTAAACCATCTATATTGTGGTAACATATTTGTGTAGAAATTTTCATGCTGATACAAATTAGAGACTTGTATTATTTTCAAGACTAGACAGTATATGGCCAAGATATGTATGAGTGAACACCAGTGTAAAGACAGAAAAATGTATAAATTAATGCTAAAGCAATGTTCCATTGCACCCATTAATAAAAATACATGGTTATTTCAAGGTTCAGTTCAGCAATAAACAAAGAAACCTCTGCTCACCTTGTGGAGAAAAATTGAGAACCTGCCTTTTCTGAAGAATTTAAAAATATAATTTTTTGCAGAGTGATTCACATACAGACTATATTCTAGTCCTTTTTCTCTCTTTCCCCATATTTCTTCTCTCTGTTTAGAGGCTGAAGGGTAGATGTAGGTGCTGGGATTGAATCTGTGAATCTGAAGAGTCATTTGTGCTACACTTTTAACTAAATAGGGTAACAATTCAATATTTCNATTTTTTTGTTGTTTTGTTGGTTTTCTCCCCATGCCCATCTTTTCTGAAAGAAATCCAAGCATCTGTAATAGCTAACAGTGATAAAGGAGCAACACTATGTTTTCAAGCTGGGTAGAAACATTAAATAATTAATCCTTGTATGACTGTCTCTTCTCTCTTAAATTAGAAGAGTACAATTATGCAATGTGTTTCTATTCAACATGTCAGATCATCTGGTGAATACAGCTCTGCCTATCCAAATGTATATGGTTAAAGTCAGATTCATTTATCAGTTCAGCACAAAGCCTATATATAAGAAGATAAAAATATTATTATTCTTCCTAGGATAGCTCTCTCAAAAGTCCTGCTGTCCTAAGAGACCTTCTTCTCCACTTTCTTTGCATCAAAACTTTTTATCTTTCAATATTTATGAAATATGTGTTATATAAGAGCACTGCACTGATATGTGTGTGGCAGGGGGGGAATGTTTGATTTGTTTGGAGTTTTTTTTAACTTAGTTTAAATCTTTCACATACAATATTATCTTTTGCAACAACTATTATTTAAGTTTCAGGTTTGATATAACTTGCCAGACAATAAGTTACAGCAGATTTTATCTGAGTTTACTGGTTATGATTCTTATGGGCAGACAAAGAAGGTAGCTGTGTGCCCTTTGTCCGTCTTCTTCCCCACACCTTTTCTTCAGAGTTAGAGAAATCATGGAAATCAAAGACATAAGAAATAAATCCAAACCTTAAAAGCACCTTACCCCCATGCCTCTCTTCTTCTCGGGCTTTTCTCACTAGAGGTGCAGCAGAAGGGGGCACAGGGGTTATGTCAGTTTTTCACGCCTGCCATTCCTTCCTCCTCAAGAGAAGGACTCGCACTCTTCCCCTGCTCCAGCATGGGATCCTTTCCACAGGAGATGGAAACAAGGATGTTGGCTTTGATTTGCTCATGTGCCATAGGTAAACGTCTTTCAGGCTTTGCAATCACAGAGATGAGCCAAAGAGAAGAATAGGTAAGAATTTGTTGCTGTTTCACTCAGAACTAAAATGTACTTTTTAAATTCTGTAAATATTTAAATCACATCTAAAATTAATTTTGTACAAATACATTGCAGCGGGACAAAATATGAAATGCCAATTATGATTGTAAGAAAAGCCAATAGTTGGATTTTTACAAAAATGCTTTCTAATTCCTTCTCCATTTCCATTTTTACCCATTACACTTCATACATATTTTTGGTAAATTTCCAATGGTCTCAAAATATTTCGGTTTTGATTTTTAATATATTTTGTTTTCAGATTGTTTAGATTATCCTGCTGGTTTATCCAGAGTAAAGAGACAAAAGACACATTACAAGTCAACCCAAATGCAGACAGAATCCTTGCCAAAAGATACCTCAGTTCCTTTTGAAAATTATAATAAAGGTGGTCCAAAAATGTTGTCCCAAAGGAGATACCAGTTTGGATCCCATTTCTGCAGTCTCTCTAAAATACACAAGTTTGAAAGCCAGCTAATTAAACAGAGGTGAGTCTACTGTAGTGCAAATCAGCTCTTCCTTCAGAACCTAAGACAACAAAGAAGACAAAATAGACTCATGTCTTCCTCTCTTCTTGTGAAATTCTACTGGAAATCAAATTCACGATGAAAATGTCATTCACCTCCCTGACACCAGTTAACTGTTTCCTTTTAGAATTGCACAAGAGCAACTATATGATAAATATACTCATCAAGCACTCCATAGATGGGCCTGACATGGATTTAGTCAAGTAAACCAGACTCTCAATACAAAAAATTCTCTGTCTGAAGTGTGAAGAGGTGATGATTTTTATTGGTTTCCTGGTCTTTACTTTTACTATGACATTAACAGCAAAATGCAGACCTAGAGCCACCCTACAATACTAGGTTTGGATAAACTGACTTGATTTTACCTTGCCTGTCAGATTTTTTTTTAAATTTACCTTACATCTGAATAAAAACAGAAAGGCATTGGCTGAGCTTCCTTTGTAAAAAAATATTTTGAATATATAAATATAGGAAGCGTTGTATACATAAAGATGCCAAGTGCTTTATTTAGGGAATATATTCATGTTGAGAAATGAGCAACACAGGATTGTTGGATAGGCAAAATAAATGCAGACTCTCTCAAAAGATTTTCATAATTCACATAATCTTATAATAAGCATTAGTTCTTTTAAATGCTTAATTTTATCACAAGCAACTTCTGAATCTTTGGAGGTGCACAGAGCACAAACTAGCCAGAATTCTTCTCTGATGTTTAAGTAATTTAATTAATTATTATAAACCTGAAGAAGTTTGGTGGATTTATAAGAAAAATATGTGCCTTTAATGTAGCACTTACATCCCTGTGGGATTTTTCTAGTGAATAAGTGTTTTTATTGGCAAGATTTACATTCTTGAGTAACTGTAATGATTTGCTGGTTTCTGAAATGATTTTTTTTCTCCTACCACCACTCATTTTATCTATTTAGAAAATACTCATAGTTGATAAAAGCATGTTAAGATAGTACTTTATTAAAAAAAATAATAGGAGCTGGTTAATATAAAGCTGTGTAAGTAAAAGTTATTGTTAATACTTGTGGTTTTGATACATTATTTTTCTTATATTGGAATCAATATAAATGCATTATTATTGTTCATTATGAGAGCAATTAGGTGAGGGGGAACACATATTTGTATATACATGTGTCTTGAGCACTTGGCAGAGTTACTGAAGAACATTTGCTGGTTATGATGGATTAAATGTGTAATTCTTCTTCTTAATCTAATGTAAGAAAGTAATAATTCACTTATTTACAGAGCAAATGTAACAAATACAGAAAAACTGCCTGATAATGGTGAGCAGGAAAGTATGACAGACTTTTTGCTCCCCAATGGTGTATTGTCTTCCTTTATTACCTTATAAGGGTTCTAAAATTTTTCAAGGACTCCTCAATAGTATTCTGGTAAGAGGAGAGATCCATATTGGCAGGAGACTGATTAAAGCATTCTGCAGTCTAGAGGTTATGAATAGGAAGAACTGCTGAGATAAATTGGAAGAGCTGATGGTGATGTTCTGATTTATGTTGGGAGTGCAATAGGCTTAAGAGTTTCTAGCATGAGGGTACAAGAATAAGGCAGCTCTGAATCTATTCTTCTGTTTCTATATTAGTCTTTTCTCCTGTTTTGTTTTGCTTTTTGGTTTGTTTTTTTTTTTTTTTGTTTGTTTGCCTTTGGCTGGTTTGTTTGTTTGTTTTTTTTCCAGGACATTCTAAATCTGTGGATATAAATACTAAAATGGCGATGAAAAAAATTATGCATCATTTTGTTTTCTAGAATAACATATTTTATCATCATCCTCGTGCCCCTGGTTAGCTCCATAAATAAGTAATTATGCAGTAGGTGCATCTATATTTTGTACAGCAGAGGGTTTAATTTCTTGATAAAGTGATAGTCAACTGTTTTCTCAACTAACATATTGAATATATCATGCCTTTAAATGCATATTTAATTTCAAGAGCATCCTAAATCTATTAAGCATGTGCTTATCTTTCATTAACTAAGCTGAGTTCTTCATGTGATTATAGTTTATTGCAATATTTATAAGCAATAGCCCAGTGATGTGAGTGAGCACCTCAAAGAAATATTCCTACAAATGCAAACTTTCAGTAAGAAAAATAAATTTTAAAAGAAAAAAAAAAAAAAAGAAGCAGATAATTCAATCGATTTGCTCCTTAGATTATGCTGGGCACATAGTCCACTTTGATATAACAGCACCACAAGGCTTCCCAGTGATCAAAAAGCTGCAGGTTTTACCATTTTGAATTATGTGCATTTTGTCAAACCAGCGTATTTACTCTGTGGTGTTACAACTTTTGGGGTAATACCAACCCACAACCAACTAACATTGTCTAGCATAACTTTTCAAACTTGAAGACTGCAAAAAAACGTACTCAAGTATTAGAACTTGAGAACAATAGTCCACCTTTAGTAATTTTATGCTCTTGTAGTACCACAAGCCTTCACTCTCTAGTAGCAGAGGAATGAAGAGGTCTGTTCACATTCCTCTATTCCGTGAAGAAATCTGGGACAATATTTGAAATCACTGCAGCATGCACAGAAAAATATCTGGAAGCTGAAGCATCAGCACAATCAGTTTAACTAATTACACTGACATTAAAGGTATAGCAAAATAACTTCCCTATTTGAAAGTATTTAAATGTTTTAGTTCACACATTCCCAGAGTATGGTAGTCTGAAGGTATATAGACTACTCCTCTGAAATATTTTGGAAAGGATTCAGAAAAAAAGAAATCATATGTAAAGCAAAGTACCTAGAAAACACATCTTTAGTGTGGGCAATTCCTTCTATATTTTTTATTTATTTTCATTTGCATAAAATAAAGATTATGACCATACAATAATGGTAAAGTTTTGCGATTTATTTTTTCTTTCCTAAAGTAATTTCCACTCCAAAAATAGAGTAGCAGGGGCCAGGGGCTTCCTGAGGGCTAGGAGCAGTGAGGGAACCCCCAGGGATGCAGAGGGGCCCCACCCCACTGCCTTGCACCTGGGGCAGTCCCAGCCCTGGCCATTGGGCAGCTCCTTGGGTATGGAGATAGAAGTGAAATTTTCTGGTTGGAGGACAGTGAACTTTAACCCAATTTAATGTCCCAGACCACACTAGGGGGTAGAACAGACCCTAAAGTTTAATGAAGGTAGCCCAGGGCCTAAACCTTAATCAGAGCATATCTGTCACAAGACAGCCTGTGACAAGCACATATCCACAAAATACCATAGATCAGAAACTTCCACAGCAACCATTCTGTGAGGGGAAGCCTGCCATCTGCAAATAGACTTCATCCACCATAATTCTGAAAGGAGAAAGTACATTCAAGTACACAGAGATTATTAACCTGTGAGAAAAATGTAACTTTGTATAAGTATAAAGCTATTCCAGTGTCTATGCATTGAGACTAAGCTTTGACAGGTCAATGTGAACTGCATTTATTATAAAAATTATAGTACTTTAAGATTGTCTAAAAATATACACTAGCTGACAATTTGAGATGGGAATTCATCGGTATTGCAGCAATCTTGGAGACTACTGCAATTCTAATACACTGAGCTGTTACAAGATTTATTTAGACTCAAGGGTAAGGAAATGACTAATTGCTTAAGAAATTCTTGCAAAAAGCAGGGTGACAGAGAGCCATAAATGTTCATCGAGAACATTCATTAAAAGATCTTTGAAAACATAAATTTAAGAGGTTTAATTAGAAAACCTTTCAAGTTAAAAACTCTCCATCCACTAAGAGAAAGGATGTTATGAGTTTGATAATATTTAATATGCTCAGGATACCCCAAAAACATGAGCACCATATATGCTGCAACTCACAGCATACATTTCATTACATTTCATTAAAGTTGTTGGTTTAGAAAAATATCTCCATTGGTTCATTGGCTCATTAATCCAGTTTCTGACAATCAGTGGAAGCTACACTAGTGCAATTGCAGCTGAGTATGTATGGATATTGGAAATCAGGACTGAAACGTTATTCCATCAAATTGCAAAACATACAAGTGCCACATTACAGCGTTGTAAAAGCTGCACTGATTTGGATACATTTTAATGGGTCCTTACTTGTTCTTTCATTACTCTGAAAGCAAAGCAAGCAGAACCAGAGTGCAGATTATTTAGCTGAAGTGAGAAGCGTCCTGACATATGCACATAGTTCTAATATTTGTTAGGATCAAAATCTGAATATAGAATATCTGGTGCCTATTAGTGACTTATGAGAAGTGATTGTGGATTTTGGATGTTTTAGCTATCTTTTTATATTAGATACTTTGGAAGACTGATTCTATCCCCTTCTGTTCACATGCTTCTCATTCCTCTTTGCTCTTTGTTCCCTTCTATTTGCAAACCTCATGGGTGTGTTTCATGATATGAAAGGATGCAGGTTTCAAATAACAAAACATGTTGATTTGGGAGGATTGGATAGCATTATTGTTGGCAAAGTATATTGCCTGGCAGAATGGAATTTGTCTAATCACCAAATGATTATTAAGTATCTCTGAAAACAAAATACCTTTATTTAGATCACTGAGTGTGGAAAGATGTGATGGTGAAGTATGCTTATTTCAGTTTGACAGCCTCAATTATATATATATGTGTGTGTGTGTGTGTATATATGTATATATATTTGATTAAAGCCTAGCCTAAGATTTTTCCCTTGGGTGTCTACTCAGCCTGGACACAATACTGTGCAATGTGCTCTAGGATGACCCTGCTTGAGCAAGGTAGGTTGGACGACAAGGCCCACTTTGGTCTCTTCTAACCCTCCCCATTCTGTGATTCTGTGATTCTGTGCCCATATGTAGCAGGGCACAGACGCTGCTCCTCTTAAGGGACCCCGGGTGGTCTGTGGCTGTTCTCACCTGCGGGATCTGTTCAAGCTATAGAGTCACTTCAGCCTCTTATAACGTTAATTAGGGATAATTTAATCCTAGTCTAGAAGTAGGAAAAACACCAGTAAAACTGTCATTCCAGCCTAGCAGTTGAAGATAAAACAAGACCAAAAAAAAAAAAAAAGAAGAAAGGGGAAGCTGAATAATATATTCAAATATAACTGAGTTTCACACTTTTAAATGAAAGCAATTTGCCAATAATTATGGTAGGTTTTTATTCCTGACAATTTTAAATGGTTATTGAATGCTTTGTTTATGCTTGTTTAAATATGAGTTACTTAAGTAATTCCTGTGCCTTTTGTTAGACAGGTGACTAGACAGACCAAGTAGGTCCTCTCCTGTATATCTCTCTTTAGACTATTTCTTTTCCTGAAAGGAGGAGTGTCCTTGGATAGGTAAGGGCTTCTAGAGGAAAAAATGCCATAGAGGGACGGCTTCTAGTGGAAAAAATGTCATAGAGGGACAAAGACATTTGAAATAACCTATTCTGTCAGTCGCAGGCTAATGGAAAGTGTTCCCACCTGTTACTTTAACAAAGATGAACTATGTGCTTGTCTGCAGGGGCTGGATAGGAAGACAAGAGCCTGCTCTTCCTGCAGGAAAGTTGATCACCAAAGTGATATTTACTCTGAAAATTGTGCTTTATCATTAGATCTGAATTATTAAGCTTCACCTATAGGCAGGATTTATGACTGTTACACCTGGCAGTACTGCATGGCTTCCAGGCAAAATCTGACTCTTAATGTGCATCCTTAAAAGTTGCATTATACATCTCTGGGAAGATTTATATCCCGAATTATGAGAAAGATTAAGAGAAAAAAGAAAGACTTTTCACTGGCTATGTTTCCAGACTGTCCTTACCTATAAAAAGATTCACAAGATCAAATTAGCTCTATGAACTAGCTAGGATTTTCAGAAATGTGTCATTAAAAAAAAAAAAAGAAAACAAAAAACCATGCCTTTATATATGATATAAAAACCTCGATCCAGCAGCATAGAAAGACAATTCAGTTCCTCAATGAGAGTATTTTCCCCACCCTAACCTGGAATAAAATACAAATATTTCATATTTCTGTAGGAAAAGACTTGTTCCTCTAGCACCCAAACCCCTAGCAGATCTCATCAAGAAAGTCACATTCATGAAGCCCTTGTTCTGGAGTAGACATTAATTCACAAGAGACTTTGAAACCATGTAGGATTTTCTATAAATTTCTGTGAAACTGAACACATCTGATTTGTTGAATTGATAAATGGCAAAAATAAAAATGGTGCTTTTACCATTAAAAGACAAAAGACAACTACAAAATTTGTTCAAGTCAACAGAAGGACTTGAAAATATTGGCTATAAATGTCTGTAGCATGTGGCTTTAGTATTTGTAAATTCCTGCTGTGGGTTTTTGTCTTTAACCATAGCCAGCAGGCAAAATATTAACACAGAAATAAATTAGATAAAGATGTTCTTGTGTAGTTTCCATTCAAATTACATGGAAATCTGATTGCCCCGGAAAATGCATCTGCTGAGAAAAAATCACCCTCATATTTATGGTTTTAAGACTGCAAGTCCAAAAAATCACAGAGTGATTCATTACAAAACTATCTTCAACTGAAAAGCTTCGATAATTTATAAGCGAATCATTTACTTGATTTTTTTCTACATATGTCAAGAGAATAAAGTTTTTAATCTATACCGATATTTCTGGTACAATAACTACAGCACACACACTCAGTGGCTTTGCTCCTGTAGAACAGTCCTTTACTGAGAAAATTTAGCACTATTTTTTCTTTGTTTTTTTGTTTGTTTGGTTGGTTTTATTTAATATGAGAGTATGGGATTTGATGGGGGTGAAGAGGCTTGTTTTTAGGTGGTTATTTTTTTCTCTCTTTCCCCCTGCTTCCATGGAGATTAGTAATTCTATCCAGCACTAAATCACCATACTAGAGTTGAACCTTACAGTAGTGAATAAATTATAAAAAATTGCACACGAAGGTAGTAAAAAATAGTTTCACTATTTTGTGAAGCTTCCTGCTACACTAGGAGCATAAGTAAATATAATTTTGGTGTCCTTATCTCCATATTACACACAAGTTGAGGGTTTGTCAATATTCTTCTAGACTCTTTTGAACATTTATCAGTCAGCATTGGCAGCTGTGACAGGATGACTGCTCACTGAATACCAAATGCAGCAACACAAAGCTCTTATTCTTCAGCAAGTTATTACTTTGAAACGATTATTTTTAAGATAAGTTTTCTACAAGTACTTAAGTCAGACTTTTCACCATCTCTGAGTTCCAGGAGGATGTAAAATATTTTGATGCAAATTGTATCTGTAAGCTGTACATGTAATAGGAATCTTTCTATGTAAGTGGATTTTTGTATTGAAAAGGAATTTGATTATTCCCTAACATATCAAGGTCTTATATAAACCACTGTTTATACTAATGCTTATAATTAATTAACTCTAAATATTTTGAATGGCAGTTCATGTAGAATGTAATGGTAGTCTTGGATTAACATATGGGTTTTTACATATTTATAAAAAATCCAATTTTACTTTTATTGAACTGAAAACCTGCACCACATTGAATGCATAGAATGTCAAGGTTAGAAGTGAATAATTTCTCCAGGACATGGAAGTGCTTACATCTAAAAACTTAGGAGCTGAATGAGGGTGCAGTGGGAAGAAAAATGCTTATCCTAAAGAATTACAGATGTGCATTTGGAATAGAGCAGTTACCATACCATCATACATTTTTGCATCTGAAGTGGTCTTTGTTTCTATGCATTCTCCACTGCTGAGAGGGTGAATGAAAATAACTCAAGAGCTACAGATAAACCATGTTCCCATTAAAGAAAACCCTGATCACATTAAAAGATTTTCTAATGATCCCACAGCAAATAAAATGTAATGGTGGCATCTATGCAATGCAGAAGTTATCTGGCTGTTAAAAAAAATTACTGTTTTTTTTGATTACAAGATACACTTTTATAGCATATCTTGAAGATGCAATTCCATCAATCAGATGAAAAAAGATTGATTAATTAATTAATTGATTACATTAATTTGGGAAGATGCTGGAAATGTTTTTCATATAATTTAATTTCCATTTTTCTTGAAATAATGTATTCTAGTGTAATAACTAAGATAATCCAGTTCCTTTTCTCTTACAAAAAGAATCCGTTTATATAATAAAAGAAAATGTGATTTCAATGTCTGAGAAAAGAAATTGCTAAAGGTTTCTAGGGATGGGAAAAACCCACCTTTTAACAGCTATAGAAGCAGTATATGGTATAAAATGTTCCATATAGCTAATGGCATTTTTCTAGGTGTACCTTGAATAATACTTATCGAATTTAGCAAATGATAGTGATAATATTTTTTTCCCCAGTTAATATTTCAAAACTTTTTCTGTTGTCTTATCTATCAGTATTGTTTTTTTCTGCATTCTTAAGCCTCATTACTATTTTCTTTGGTTCCAATTGGTATTTTAGCTGCTTCTTAGTTGGGTAAAGTCTGCCCTTGGACTAATTTTTCATGAGTGTTTATAATGCTGGAACTCAAATGAATACAGAAAAAAAGAAAGCACAAAGCGATGCATATACCTTTAAAGAAAATTCACTAATAATGTGAATAAATACCCCTGTAAGTAACATTTATTCAACTATATTCTTAATTACACCTTGAAATCTGTAAACTTAAGTTTGTTGCTTCACTTAATTAAGCTTTTTCCTTTTAATTCAGCTTGTATTTAACTAGATGTTTCTAGATCTCTATTGTTAAAATGGCAGAAGTTTAATTATTTCTTGATTTGCATGTAAAAGCAACATCATTAATGGCATTACAAAAAAGAAAACATTCTCACTCTTAAAAGTAGCATGGGTTTTGTACCCCAATCTCTAAAAAGGTAATCCTGCATCTGCTTTGTTTTATCCTGTTTAGAATCTTTGTGTTTCCTAACTGATGTGCTACAGCACACACTAGCAATTAAGAGGAAAACTGGGGCTGATGGAAACCATTGATTTTGGATTTAAAACAATTAATTCCTCCAACTGTGAGTGTTCATATCATTTGTTGTTGTAGTTATTCAGGAACCAGTTGAGTCATTTATGCAAATATCAGTGCATCTCCAAGAGTTCAGAGGAACTTTGAATAGGTAATTAATTGTGGTAAACTTCTCATGTGAAATGGATCATTCATTTTCCCACTTAGTCTTTTTGTCATCACAGGGCACAGGAGCCATAGTCACAGAGTAGCACTTTTGTTAGATAAGCAGACTGTTAGAGCTGCACACAGACCTAACCCAAAGCCAGCAGAGTCCAAATGTAAGATGAAGGGGCACATGCAGACCTGGGGGAACAAAGAGAACACAAAGCTTACTAGGAAATTTCATTGACATAACATCAGGAGTGTTATTTTCAAGCTTTTTATTAGACTTTGCATTGAGGGAAAGAATTTTGAAAGATGTAAAGGGGTCAGATCTTCTATTTCGCAAAACGTGGTCTCCCAAATGTGAGAAATAGCGTCTTTAAGTATTTTAAATGTAACATATGAACAACAGAAGCACGCATAAGCAGAAGTGGGAGCCAGTAATGAGTGTAAGGTGGCAATACACAGGGAGGGACATAGCTGTGAAAGGCTTTGAAAATGAGGAAAGGATCTTAAGCTTTATTTGTTGGAAAGGAACTAGCAACATAAAGAGTGGGTGGTATCAAAACTTAGAAAACGTTCTTCAGAGCAGCATTAAGAGCAGGATGGATCCGTATTTATCATCAGTCAACTGAGGTGACAAAAGCCTGAATATTAGCTGCATCTGAGTTTCCAAGTCCTTAAGGACACCTGACTCTTAAAGAGACAAGGGATATCTAAATTATATCTCCTGCAAGGCAGTGAAGAGAGGCTTGGGTAGAAATATCTCTTGGAGGCATAAGTGAAGGTTTATTGGGGTTTGTTCTGATTCTTATTTAGTTTATTTCAACTGATCCAGAGCAATTTCGTTGGGGTCAGTTCTGCAATAAAGAGCCTCAGGTTGAAGTTTTCTTTACACAAAGTTGTTTTCATGAGCCAAATGACATTTTAATGGACAAGGTCATTAAATTAAATAATTTTTGATTAAATAGAAAGCACATTTTCACCAGGAAATCATTCCAATGAAAAATCTTTAACTATCTTAAGGTGAATATTTTCTAAGCAATCAAATATCTGGCAGGGATTATCCAAAAAAATGTTTTTGAATGATAATTCATTTTGCATGCAAACAAGAATGGGTCATGAATAAATTGATAATCAAAAAGAGACTGCATTTGCATATTGTTAGTAATGCCTAATCCATCAATATTTAAGAAAATATTCCCGAATCTAATTTTTTTTTGTTTCTTAGTATACTGCACAAACTGTCAAAGAATTATACTTTGTAAAATTGAAAATTTGTATCTGTGATGTCCTTACCATTGTTTTTCTTCATCACAACTACTTTTCTTTTTCCTTCCCAATTTATTGTAAGAAATTAAGTGTAGCAAGCACTGTAACCTAACCTACAAATAGTAGATGAACAAAAATAATGCTGTATGTTAAATATCTCTGAATTATTTCAGCCTTTGTGCATTATCAAGAAACACAGTTAGTAACAGTATTTGTATATATTCTTTTAAGTGACCTCAGGTTGTTTTAGGAGCCAAGATTATGCAGTAGTATTAAATGTGGACTCATAAATTCTGTAGATAATATTGAGAGATCAAGAAAGAACCTGAAGAAACTGTAATTCTCTTCCTCTTCACTGGAGCTTTGAATCACAAAGTTTAGTGGGTCACTAGAGCTTGCTACTGAAGTATTGGTGACGACCACCTTTACAGTCCTAATCTGTGATGGGCTGTATTTGGAAATATTTCTCATTCTGGGGCTTACCTTTCATTGAAACCCAGAATCATTTAGGCTGGAAAAGACTCTTAAGATCATCAAATCCAACCATTAACCCTGTGCTACCTAGTCCAGCATGTACTGAAACACTGCATCTATATGTCTGAAATACCTCCAGGGGTGGTGACTCAACCGTTTCCCTGGGCAGGGCAGCCTGTTCTGATGCTCAACAGCCCTTTTAGTGAATATTTTTTTTCCTAATACCAATTCTAAACCTCTTCTGGCACAACTTGAGGTTGTTTCCTCTTATCCTATCATTTGTTGTCTGGGAAAAGAGAACCATCTTGTCTCTACAACTTCCTGTCAGATAGTTGTAAAGTGCAGTAAGGTTTACTCAAACCTCAGTTTGTCCAGACTAAACACCCTCAGCTTCCTCAGGTGCTCCTCCTAAGATTTGTATTCCTTCACCAGCTTTGTTGTCCTTTCTGGATGTGCTCCTGCACCTCAATGTCCTTCTTGTAGTGAGGGGCCCAAAACTGAACAGAGGATTCAAGGTGCAGCCTTATCTGTGCTGAGTACAGAGGGATAAAAATTTCCCTTATTCTACAG